>JANAVB010036615.1:4674730-4930194 GCA_029216955.1 Iris pallida | reverse complement strand
CATAAGCCGTCATTCTCTTGGCACAGTGGAAGATACTGTTTGTTCAGAACTTTCACTGTATGCATCATAATCAGAAAACGAATCATCTCCTGACTAGAAAACAGGGAGATGACTTGAAGGATTTTGAGGAAGATTCCTTTGACCGATTGTATCTCGGCTTCGGGAACGGGTATGTTGAAATACTCCTTCAGAAGTTTCTTGAAGTAATTCCAATACCGTTGGCTTGGCTTACGGAGTCTACCATGCTTAGAGCATCTTTTACCCCCAGTGTCTCGGGAAGTCATGTTAACAGAAGCATACAAAACTTCGTCTTCTTCTGACATAGGTTCAGATTTAGCAAAAGTTAAACGATCGAAGACAGATCGTTTTGTCGTTTGACAACAGCATTGGATGATGACTTTATGATTACAGTGATGATCAGATGGTTGAGATGGAGATATTGAGACATTATCCTGTTTTTGTCTTAGCTGTTCTCGAAGATCTACAACAGGACGAGGAAAATTCCGAGGGATCTGTTCTTTAATAACATTTGGAACATGATTCCGATTCTTCAAATGTTTAGTCCCTTGAGTATACAGGGAAGTACTCACTTCATTGGCATAAGTGTCGGGATTTCTGACTTTGGAGATTTGTTTCTGATGATGTTTAACCTTCGGCATTGGCTGTTTGCGTTTTACCGAAGTGGGTCGATTAAGATAAGTTCTGAGGTCAGCAAATTCACCCTCAGGAGTTTCTGTTTGAGACACTAACAGTTTTCCCTGTCTGGAACGACAAATTTGGAGAGTCGGGAGGTCCTGGAATTCTGCTATCGGAGTAGGCAGAATACCTCTTTGATTAGTACAAGTACTCTTGTTATAAAGGAAAGAAGAATCCTTATTTGCCAGAGTTCTTGAATTGATTGGAGCCGAGACACATTGAGATGGATCTTCTTCAGTAAAGACTGAAGAAGACTGAGAAAAGACTAAAGGGCATTTTCCTTTGTTTTGAGATGAAGGGTTAGCTAAAGAGCGTTTTCCTTTGTTATATTCCAAGTCATGAGACAAGGAAGTTTGAGAAAAGACCAATGGACCTTTTCCTTTGCTTTGAAGAGAAGAAGGAATAGTCAAAGGACTATCCTCAATGGATTGCGCAGGGGCAATAGGGTGTTTGGGAAGAGGAGTAGAATCTCTTCTTTTATTGTGAGAAGAAGGAAATTTAGCCAAAAGGCTATTTTTCTTGGATTGCGCAGACTTGGTTTGCGCATGGGTAGAAGGTGCACTAGTCATTTGTGCATTAGAAGCTTTGGTAGGAAGTGCATCAGGAGTTCTTGTCTTAGAGTGCTTGGGATGCACCTTAGTTACAAGAGTGCTATTTTGCGCAGGAAAAGCCACTGCCAATTGCGCCAGAGTCATAGGAGTCTTCTGTTTTGACAAGGCAGCATATGAAGTAGCCTGTGCAACAGTTACAACAGATTGCGCAGCCTTAACTGCAACAGATTGTGCAGCAATTGCTGAGACAGACTGTGCAACAGTTGGCACAGCAGTTTGTGCAGCAGTCTGACTAGCAGATTGTGCAGCAATTGGTACAGCATCCTTGGTGGCAAAACTGCCAGATTGTACAGACTTGTAGACCCAAACTGAGCGCACTTTGCTTTTAGCAGAAGTGGCTACAGTACGGGGAGTGGTCTTGGAGTTGAGCATCGCCTCGTAGGCTGTCTGGTTGACCTTAACAACCAGCGTCTTCTGCGTCTTCCCGATAGACGCTACGTCACATTGAGTTGCTACTTCCTCGTCGGAGGAGAAAGTTGTCCCCAGCAGAGTCGCCATTTTGTTTGCAAAAACAAAAGTATAGAACTTTATTGATACAAACTGTAATAAAGATTACAAGAATTCTGGGAAAATTACAACTATAGGAATCCAATCTTGATGACGATTGCTTTATCCCTTAGACGATGTGAACTGTGAAGACGAAGCCTTTGAAGTTGAAAACAACTCTGGAAACTGAAGGCAAAAGCCTCTGAAGTTGAAGACAAAAGTCTCGGAAGAATGCAGCAGCACTTTGGCAAGAACTCCTGAACTCTCTGATTTCTGATCTCTGATCTTGATCTCCCTTGAAATGAAGACTTGAAACTCTATTTATAGAGTTCTAGAAATAACTAACTTTCAGTTATTTTGGGACTGCGCAGGATAATTTGTGCAGCATTGGTTTGTGCAGCATTGATTTGCGCAGACAGTTACTGGATCGTGGGCCAACTATCATGGACACATGGCATTATTTGATAGAAATGCGCATGATCGTGCATAAACAGTTGCCACGTAATGATCAATCGATGGCATGAATGCCACGTGTAACTTATCAGTTATATTGATGGAGTACGCAGAGTTGAATTGCGCATACATGGTTTGCGCAGACTCAAACTGCGCAGGATTAGTTTGCGCTGCCAGCTGTCAGCCGCCCTCGAGCACTGTGCGGCGCAGGAAACGAACAAACTCCTTGTTATTCGTGCTGTCAGTTGTCAGAAAAGATTTGATTTGATTTGGTAATGATGACTTCTGCCACGTCAGTCTGCGCAGTTGGAAGTGTGCGCAAAGCAGTATGCGCAATCGGATTGCTGCGCAATCTATTGTCTGCGTAATTCATCCAAATGATGGGTTTCTTGATTTCTTGACTTTGTTGATTGATGCAACTTGATTTTTTAGGACCTACAACAGCTTTTCGGATGCGGATTTTGCCGGATGCAAGATTGACCGCAAAAGCACTAGTGGCACTTGTCAATTCCTCGGAAAGTCCTTGGTATCGTGGTTTAGTAAGAAGCAAAACTCTGTTGCTCTTTCAACCACTGAGGCAGAGTATATTGCGGCTGGTTGTTGTTGTGCACAAATTCTTTGGATGTCACAAACACTTTTAGATTATGGCATTTCTCATTCTTACACCCCTATTAAATGTGATAACACTAGCTCTATCAATCTCACAAAAAACCCGATTTGTCACTCACGCACGAAGCACATTGAAATTAGATACCATTTTCTTCGTGACCATCAGCAAAAAGGAGATATCCGTCTTGAATTTATTGATACTACCTATCAATTAGCCGATATCTTCACTAAGCCTCTCCCGGAAGATCGCTTCTCTTTCCTTTGCCGTGAACTAGGCATTTTGTCCTTTGATCCATAGTCCCATTCGGCCGGCACACCGACGGTATACTACGGTATACCGGCGGCATGCCGTTTTTCCAAGCAGAATTATGTTCTGTTTTGAAACTCGGCATACCGTCGGTACACGTCGGCATACCGCCGGTATGCCGGTGGGAGGCGGACAGGACACGTACTCTGAGATCCGGGCCCACTTTTTCATCTCTCTTCCATTATTCTATTTATCATATCTTTATTCCCTCTCATCCATCCCATCCCTCTTAACTACCCATCTCCTCAACTCCCCTCCTATTTATTACACTTCAAATCACCTTCCCCCTTTCTCTCCTCTTTTTACTCCACTCTCATTAATTTCATCCCATCACCTTTTCATCTCCCCACTTTACTCCTCCTCTACAACCGTTCCCTCCCTACCCCCCTTTCAAACTCATCTCTTCATCTTCCTCCTCTACTTTAAAAACCCTCTTTCTTCCATCTCCTCTCTACTACTTCTTCCACACCAAAGCACCAAATCCCTCTTCAATGGCTAACCCTAAGCGCCCCCGATCCTTCTCCTCCTCCTTGTTCAATCCCTTCGTCCCGGTGGCGCTACCTACCGGCTATGACCAACGTGTCTTCTCCAACTCTCTGGCGGCCGACCTTTGGTTCCAGCACTTCATCCATCACAACGTGTTCAAGGGACGGACGATCAACTGGAACATCTTTCCCGGTCACGTCCCTTTGTTTGACGACGCCGGTCTCTCCTCCCTTCTTCGGTGTCAGATTCCTGTCTACCCCGCTGATGTCCGACTTTTCTATTGCAACATGCGAGGGGATGACGACGATCCATCCGCCATTCAATCTATGGTCAATGACCGCCACTTCCGTCTTACTTCTCGGAAAGTGGGGAACATCCTAGGCATCCCGGACAAAGGGGAAGCGTTACCATCTTTGGGTGCTCTCAACTCCTCGGCGGCGTCACCTTTTGACGAATTCTGCCGTATCATCTGCAAGGGTCCCAACCCTCCTGCCATCCCGGCCCTCTCTGTCCAGCTGGAGCCGTTTTATTACGAGCTCCATCGGATCGTGTGCCACACTCTCTTTTCTAAGGGCGGGAACTATGACGCAATCACCGGTGATGCCCTCGTCTGCATGTATCATCTCTATGCCCGGAAGCGATTCTCCTTCCCAAAGACTCTTCTTCTGCAATTTCGGCGTGTCTTGCCTTCGGGGAAGCAGAATCTCTACTATGGCTCTTTTATCACTCTGCTTATGGAGGCCAAACATGTTGACCTGTCTCTCTGCTCCTCGGATGGCGTCCCCTCATATCTCGCTGTCTCTCGTACCCTTGCTGGTGCCTCTACTTCCCGTGCCTCATCTTCCCAAGAGCAACCGGCATCCACTCCTGCTGCTCCCACATCTACCCCTCCTACTTCGGGCCGTTATATGCCGCTCACTCAGCAGCACTTTGATATACGGATGGCCCAGGCGGAGGAGCAGATGCGGGCCCACACTCGTGGACTTGGCGCCCTGATCCAGACTCGTTTCCACGATCAGGGGTACTTCATTCAGCGCACTCTTCAAGACCGTGATGCCTTTCTGGATCTTAATCTTCAGGATCCCATGTACACGGGTCCGCGCTTCTCTGACCCCAATGCCTATGGGTTTATGTACCCTGACGGCATTGATCATTTTGGCGCCTTCCAGCAGGCTCAGGGTGATGATGATGATGATCCGGCTGAGGATTAGGGATGGAGTTCCTTTGGTGATGGTTTCGGTTCTTGAGTGTTTCTAGTTTTTATGTGTTTTTCCTTATGTTGTCTTTTGTGGTCCTTCGGGGACCGGTTGTTGCTTGTTCTAGTTGTCTGCTGTCCTTCGGGGACGTTATCTATGGTTGTCTCTCGTGTCTGGCTCTCGTTGTGGAGAGTCTTTTTATTACTATGATATGTATGGGTCCAGCATGTATTCACTTTCTACTTTAAATATATTAATGCATGCTTCTCTTTATATACTCATGTCATTTTTATTATGCACTGTTTCTATTGTTTATCCCCATCTTTGACTAAGTGACAAAGGGGGAGAAATAGTATTGAGGGAGAGCTGTCTACCTACGGGGGAGCTACTCCCTGAAGATGCTATCTCTCTAATTTGTCAATTATCAAAATGGGAGAGTTTGTTGGCACATTTTATTTTGAGTAATTAACAGCATCTTCGTAGTTTAGTCTTCTGTTCTTCAGATTCAAACATTCTCAGAAGATCTACTACATGGAGTTTTTCCGTTCAAGAGCTTTCTCCTTCTTCCTTGAAGACTGTAGCAGTTACCGGCGTTCCCAACATAAGACGGCGTCTTCCTGCTTAGAGTCTTCGAGTCTGTACTGGTCTAGGTATATCTGTAAACACCTAAGGACGGATGACAGTAAAAAGAACAAGTCAAAAATCAAATAGCTACAGAGCGGCATACCGGCGGTATGCTTCGGCATACCGACGGTATACCATTTTTAGTATACAGAAAGTTGCTGTGACAAATAGTCGGCATACCGGCGGCATGCTTCGGCATACCGGCGGTATACCGCTTTTCTTGTCCAGAAAGTTGCTGTGACAAAATGTCGGCATACCGACGGTATGCTCCGGCATACCGACGGTATACCGTTTTTAGCAACCCAAAAGTTGCTGTGACAAATTGTCGGCATACCGACGGCATGCTCCGGCATACCGGCGGTATACCGTTTTTAGCAACTCAAAACTTGCTGTGACAATTGTCGGCATACCGGCGGTATACCGGATTTCAAATATTTGGTTTTCGAATTGCTTTGACCAGCATTAATGGCCGCATTTAATGCTCTCAAACGGTCATTAATATGACCGTTACTATTTGGCCGGTATACCGACGGTATGCCGGTCTGTCTGTATTCAGAGCATTAAATGCCACCAACTCTTGGTTCTCCTATAAAAGAAAGCTCTCTCTCTCTTGAGCTTTCTCACCAACTCTTCCATAAATTTTCTAACAACCAAGAGCTCCACCATTAATACTCTTTCAAGCTTTTCATTGTCATCCTCTCCCAAAGTGCTAGAGTATTAAAGAGTTGTACATTTCGATCTTCACGTGTTAGAAGATCAACAAGTTCTCATTCTCTTTTATTTGAAGTTGGCGAGCCTTCGTAAGAAAACTCGTGTGTAGAAGTTGGCGAGTCTTCGGATCCAAACTCGTGTTGAAGTTGGCGAGTTCTTCGGATCCAAACTCGTGTGTACTATTTGGTAAAATAGTGGATTTAAGCCGGAGAGAGTTCCGGGACTGGACTGCCTCAAAAGAGGATACCAGGATACATCCTTGCATTTGCGTTTGATCTTTCTACTCTTTACTTTCAATTGTCTTTATTGCTTCAATTGTTGTAGTTAATTTTTAATTTCCCTATTCACCCCCCCTCTAGGGTTCTACAAAGTCTGCGTACGCAAGAGACACGCTTCCAACAGGAAGCGTACTCAAGTCTGCGTATGCTACGCTAAAGAGCACGCGCAGCTCAGTGGCGTAAGCTAAGAAGCTCTGCACACTGCTCACTATCTTCTCCAAACAGCAAGAACTCCATGGTTGAACCCAAAGCTTCAAAAGTTTATAACTTGGCCATCCGAACTCCAAATTCGGATTTTCAAAGTTCTAACTTGGGTGAAATTGAATTCTCTTCCACATAGAAACATCAAAATCCATAAAAATCCAACTTAAATAGATCAAAACTATGCAAATCCGAAAATAGAGAAAACTTAGATCTAGAACAATGGAGACTCCAAATCATAAAATGCCAAGTTCTAATGTTGATCACCATGTCCTAATCTAGCAAATGGATAAATAAAATAGGGTTCTTATGTGGTGGCAAGGTGCACTTGCCTATGGGTGTGGAGAGTTGTGTGGAGGAAGAAGAAGAAGAAGAAGAAATTAATGGAGGTTTGTCACTCCCCGTTCCCAGAATACGTATTTTAATATATGTACTGTTTTAATATATTTATTTAAATACTTATCATGTATTGTTTCGTATTTAAATCTCTTTAAATTTATGTTAATTAAATTCCTGCAATTAATTTTCTGTATTTTACTTCCTGCTTTTATTCTCTGCTTTAGTTTACTTTAGGTTTGGCCTAGGTTGGTTTATTTTTGGGTTATGGTGGTTCATCATGAACCGAACCCACCTGCCACCACCCCTTCCATTTAAAGCCCCCAAACTCTTTCTCTCTCTTTATTACTCTCCTTCACCATTACTCTTCTTCTTTCTCATTACTCTGTCCACCTACCAAACCCATAGGCAAGTACATCTTGCTTCTTCATGAGGACCCATTTTTATGGTTCCATTCTCTTCTCCTTGTGATTCTAAGAGAGTTTAGAACTTGGCATTTTTTATTTCGAAGTCTTAATTTTTGTAGATCTAGAATGAGTTATTTTCGGATTTTGGTGGTTTTGATCTATCAAACTTCTTTGTTTGCAAGTTTTGATGGTCCCATGTTGTAGAGGATTTTATTCTACCCAAATCTGACCTTTGGAAAGTTGGATTTGGACTTGTTTTGACCAAGTTATGGACTTTTGAAGCCTTGGGTGCAACCATGGAGTTCTTGCTGTTTTGGAGAAGACAGTGAGCAGTGCGCGAGCTTTTTAGCTTGCGTCACTGAGCTGCGCACGCTCTTTAGTACAGCGTAGCCTGACCCATACGCTGCCTTTTGGGAGCGTATGTCTTACATACGCTCACTTGGATAGTAAGGAGTCGTATGGAGTTCATACGCTGCCTTTTGGGAGCGTATGTCTTACATACGCTCACTTGGATAGTAAGGAGTCGTATGGAGTTCATACGCTGCCTTTTGGAAGCGTATGTCTTACATACGCTCACTTGGATAGTAAGGAGTCGTATGGAGTTCATACGCTGCCTTTTGGAAGCGTATGACTTGCGTACGCTAGCTTGGATAGTAAGGAGTCGTATGGAGTTCATACGCTGCCTTTTGGAAGCGTATGACTTGCGTACGCTGGCATGGATAGTAAGCAGTCGTATGGAGTTCATACGCTGCCTTTTGGAAGCGTATGACTTGCGTACGCTGGCATGGATAGTAAGGAGTCGTATGGAGTTCACACGCTGCCTTTTGGAAGCGTATGTCTTACATACGCTCACTTGGATAGTAAGGAGTCATATGGAGTTCATACGCTGCCTTTTGGGAGCGTATGTCTTACATACGCTCACTTGGATAGTAAGGAGTCGTATGGAGCCCATACGCTGCCTTTTGGAAGCGTATGACTTGAGCGTAGCATGACTTGAGCGTAGCCTGACCTGAGCGCTGCCTGTGTATATTGATATTTTATTAGATATTTAACGTCCATTTTATATCCTTACGCCTTTTTGCATAAACTTGATATAATCATGATATGCTAATATTTCTGTTAAATATAGATTGTTACGTGGGATGTACCATGTGTCGTGAATTGAGTTATAGATACCCCGATTGACTGGAATTAAACCCTGAGAGTTGTAGACTCGACCCCACTGAATACTAGTTGACTTTCATGCCTTGTCACCATTGATAATGATTGTGACCTTGATTAATAATTGATCATGCGTTCCTAGTTGGAACTAAGAGACTGGCTAGTCGTCTTTGAATTGAATGAATGAGACACGTTCATATTAATTATGAACTATTGAAATCGACTGGCTGATCCCGAATGTTGGCATACAGGCACATGCAGGCTTCAATTCATTTATTATTTATTTATCTTACCAAGGAAGCATGTGTACTTTATGGTCAAGGCATGATTACTCCGTGGTTAGTTTTGATTGTTGCATTACGCTATGTAAGACCTACAACCTAGCCGCACGGGTATCATTGTAGAGTTGCACATATCGTACCCCGTACGAACGTACTCATTTGAATAACCATGATCCACGGCATGGGATTTCACTCAACATAGAGATTATTAAGTTAAATAAAATAATAATTACATGGAGAGAATGGATTCCCGAGTTCTTACATGGCAGCCCTCTTGGGACTATTAAGTGCCCGACAGGTCGGCTGGTCCCCACAGATACTGCAAACCTGCCACACGGGCACGGAGCGGTATCTGGTTATATTATTTATTGTATATTATATATTGATGACGGGCGTCCTGCTGGGACTCGTCTAATTCATGAATGGCGCAATTGATTGACTGGGTAAACTAGCCTTGCTTGCGCATAGTAAGAACTGAGAAATCTTTTATTGCATAATTCCAGGATAACTTGGAATACACAGTAGCAAGCCGTAGTAGTTGAATGGCCGTTTAAATTGATTTGTTTGTGTACTGTACCTACTCTGTTGCCTAACTAAGATGATCAGAATGTCAGGACATGACGGGCCAACTTCTGTCCTTGTTTGGTTGGGAGGTTGGTTCGAAGTGTCGTGATGTTATGAGAATCCTAGTGGCAAGCAGAGATCTATTTATCATATTTCTCATTACTGGTTTTAGTTCTCATGTCGTGCTTCCTTGTGGTACTTGCTATTAGAGGTCTAACCTCTCTGGTTTTGCATGGCCAGATTTAGAGCCAGTCCCCGAGGATCCAGCTTACTTCTACCTCCAAGATGGTCAACACTAGAGGGATGATCGCAGGAGGACTCGAGTGGGTTTCTTACTTCCCCGCCCGTTTTGTTATCTACTTTATACTTTGCCGTTTGGCACCGACATGTTAGTCGGATTGTCTTGTACCTATTTTTGCATAATTGTAACCAAGTCAGACTGCAGCTGCTAACAATTGTGTATACTTACTACATCATTTGGCTGTATTTTGTAAAGCCAGATATCAAGAACATTTTGACTGAGCGTTTGGGACGCCTTACTGCTTTATCTTATATGTTCTCTATTTTTGTTTCTTGTTTGAATGATTGAAACAATAGATGTGAAGTGACCATAGTGAGACTTTCATGTAGTATGCACCCCCTCGTCTTGTAGACAGCATTGATCGTATTATACGATATTCATCTACCCGTAATACGTAGCTGGCTGAGTCATTCCCCCGCTCTCCAGTATTCTGGTTCTGGGGCGTGACAAGGTTTATGAGGAGAGAGAAGAAGTTGGTGGAGTTTATAAAGAGGGTGGGATGTGGTGGAATGAAGGTGGAGTATAGGCTAAGGTGTTCCAATACACATTAAACCAAATCAAACCAACTCAAACCAATTAAAACCGAGCCAAGTCAAAACCCAAAATACGAGAAATACCGAAATTCCACAAGTTGAGAAAAATAAAAATACATGCCAAAATTCAGATACGAGTATAAATACGAAATACGGGAAATACGGAAAATGAGGGTGACAACACTTGAAAAGAGCAAAAAATATTTTAAATTATCTTTTAATTAAATTTATATATACTTGAAAAGAACAAAATATATTTAGAGAATAAACTAATGTATTAAAATACAAAAGACAAATCAGGTAAGTACCTAATTATCCACATATATATATATATATATATATATATATATATATGCAAATATGTTTTTAAATGAAATTTTTAACGGTGAAGTATAATTTTTGACATTATATGGTAAAATATAGATTAGGCTACTCTTCTGTCCTCTATTAGATTAGGATTAGTTTCAGATCGCACTAATTGGGATCTTGACTAAATTAGGATACAGTTTAGGGACTGGAAAGAAATTTCCCTCCGCCAATGAGTCTGATATTACAAATACTTTATTTTAGCGAATTTTATTTTCTTTTATTCGTTCGTCTCTCGTAGCATCGATATCTCGGCGCGTCACGACCCCAACTCCGGTGAGAAGAAATGGTACGTGTTGAAACCCTAATCCCCATATTTATCGAATCCGCTAGGGTTAGGGTTCCAAATCGTACTTTTTGTTGTTGTGTTGTTGGTCTATAGTTTCATTAGTACTCTTTTTCGGTTGATTATGATTAGGGATTCTTAGAACAAACCCATTTTGTTGGTTTATGTGGATCGATTTAGATGCAAAGGGTTCTCTAATCTGAGGAAAAAATAAAAGTTGGACCCGTTATTTCTGTTTTGGCTCAATTTGGCGACTTTGTTGTGGTATTAGTGTGTTTAATGGAGATCCGTCAATTATTCCCGTAATTATGTGAGAATTCTTATATCATATGAATTATTCCTGAGATGTTCCTAAATTTTTTTTTTCAAATTGATTGAATTCAGCTTGGCTTACGGTTAAGGTTAGTGTTTTCCTCCCCAAATTGAACATTTTCTTGCATTTTTGCCTATATTATAACTAGTACCAGTTAATTAGCATAAGGGTTTGTTGGATTGATTGGTTCGTCGGATATTTTCTTCTCGCTTGTTGCGATTTTTAACCTGAAAGTTATGATTTTATGGCTTAAAATTTTCCCTTTTTATAGATTGATTTAGACTAAAAGGTTTTTCTAAGCTGAGCAAAAAAAAATAAGTCAAATTTTTATATGTGGACTAAATTTTGCGTCTTTGTTGTGATATTAGTGAGTTCCTCAGAGATCTGTCAGTTATTCCTGTAATTTTATGAAAAATCTTATATCAAGTGAAAATAATTGAGGATTTGGTCTCTTAGAATATGATACAAATTTGATCTTGTGCTCTAAAAGTTACGATTTTATGCCCTTAAAATCTTCCTTTTTATGTATTGATTTAGATTCAAACGGCTCTCTAATCTGAGCAAGAAATTTGGTTCAATTATTTATGTTTAATTTTGGCTTATTCGTTGTGATATTTGTGCTTTGTAAGGGATCTGTCAATTATTCATGTAATTCTGTGAAACTAGTCTTGGCGTGTATGATGTTCCTAACTTGATGTTCCCTACTTTTGTAGTCTTCACTTGCGGCTGCCAGGGCAGATAACTTCTACTATCCACCAGAATGGGACCCCAAAAAGGTATGAATTATCATTTTGGTTATTTCAAGTTGAGAAGCTTTTTACTTCTACAAGACAGTTGGTGGAAGAAAGTTACCAACATATTTTATTAAAGAGGAAATCTAAAAACATCCCATAGCCTACGAGTGGTCACTTATAATATTATCATAAACAAAATACATGTTGAAGAATCAAAAGTAACATTGATGACTTCTACCAGGACCAAAATACTAGCAATCTACTAGCAATGATTCTCCATCTTGACCTGGGTGTCCTCTCATGTCTGTGCTATATATGGCGGCAAATATAATATCCCAGAGCTAGCGTCCCTTCTTTTAATTATGTGTTCTCTTCAAGTCCCCTAGAGGGAATTCATTGAACTTGCATGATCAATTATTTTGATTTGTTCCTTACAAGCTTCCCAAATTGTACGAGTAATTTTGCACTTTAGTAGCAGCTCTATCACCAAATCCTTGTAACTGTTGTAAAGCCCATCAGTCCCCGGGTCAATCCGCTTCTTTTTGGCAAGGTTGTCTCTAGTAAGGATATCATTCTTGCAAGTGAGGTGAAGGATTACATGTATTTTTGTAGGGCATTTGATCGATCAAATAAGACTTGGCTATTCGACAAGCCGACTATCATAGTTAAGATTCCAATATAATGATTTAACAAAGAATCTACCACTGGACTCCCATACGGGAGATCCTCCCATAAGTAAATTTTATCTCTTCTACCCAACTTAAAAGTTATCCAAGTAAAGTTGTCCAAGTAATATTTCTTTGACCTTAAATATACCTAACTAAATCCGGATTTAGTCCCCTTGTTTCACTCAATGTTCCTCCAAACCCCTTTTTGTCCTGATAGACAGATCGAATGGTCTTAACCTTAGAAGCCATAAACTCCTAGAAGGCCAACGAATCTTAGTAAGAATCTCGATTCGGCGGTTTTTACTTGGGAGCTCTTCCCTAGCGACGGGAGCTCGTTTCCTCTGCGATGGAAGCGTGTTTTCTCGGCGACATGAACGCTTCCCATAACAAATTGGCATGTCCATCATGGTCTTGTAAATTAAAAGGTCTTCTAATGTGTATGTGCAAAATGTAAATTCTTTTTATTATACTTAATTGCTAATTTTTTTCACTGTATCTTTCTTATAGGGTGGTTTGAACAAATTTCATGGTCAACATGCTTTGAGGGAGAGAGCAAGAAAGATAGACCAGGGCATTCTAATTATAAGGTAAATAATTTTTTTGAGAAAAAAACTTTCTTAGGATGGTCTTCTGTTCGATCTATATGCTAGTTTCTTTTTGTGATGCCCGGCATAAAGCACGGGACTTTGTGCACGCTCCGTTGCATGCCTTTTGGGCCCACTGTCCCAAATTTTCACACACACACACTCACACATCCCTCGTGGTTCGATCCCGTGACCGTCCGTCTAGCCAAGGAGGTTATACCTCTCCTCGCTGACCACAAGAGCCAATTGAGTTCGGTATATGTATGCTAGTTAATTCAGTGGTTTGGTGTCAGATGTGTGTGAGATCCATGTAATGATATTGTTATGTTAGGAGGACGTCACGTCGCACTAGGGGAGGCTTGGTGCTTGCATCCAGGAAAATGCAGTCTCAAGTTGCAGAAATAACCTCTCCGTATATTGGGGTTAAGGCTCCGTACATTTGGACCCATCCCACCCTATCACTACCACCATCCACAGAGGCTGCTGCACCACACATGCATACACCCCAAGCGAAAAATAAAAGATAAAAAAACAACGAACACCTGGGTGGATGCAGGGCCCTCATTTGAGATGTTGCTCACCTTTTAAAAGTAGCTAGACTATCGCTTACCTGATTGTAACACTTAGTTCTTCAGTACCCATTATCACTTGAGGATCTTCTGTGCTATTTAAAAGCTTGTAGATTCCATCTTATGCATGCTACGTTTCCCCTATATTTTCCTTTTAGCTGTTGTTTATTATGTAATGCTCAGTGGGCTGTATTTATCACACAGTGAACCTTGATAGAACTGATTTGAACAATTCATTGCTATAATAAATTGCATTTTCAGTGGGAAAACAAAGCTTATACAACTTATCTAGAAATATATCACTGGAATGAATTCTGACTGTTTACTCTTTTTCATCTTTATAATTATATGTTTTATCCTTTCAGATTCGAGATGCCTTTCCATGTGTGGTGTGGTGGTTGTAATTCCATGATTGCCAAGGGTGTGAGGTTCAACGCAGAGAAAAAGCAAGTGGGAAATTATTATTCTACAAAGGTGTGCTGATCGCAAATTTCTTTTATACTGAACTCTGATTAATTAGACTTAAGAACATAGTTTGCTCGATTAGACTCATTTTTTGTTGTATTGAATCAACCTGGTGACGAGTCTTGTTCCTGAAAGGTATGACTGAATATTCATGTACATTCTCGCAATAGTAAATCTTTCTGCATTTTAGAAATAAGGTAGAGAATAAGAATGACATGCACATATATAACGTGAACTTGACTTTGTTTTCGAGTTTCACTCGAACGAAATTCCTAGTAATTGTCAGGTTCTAGTTGATCTAATACCAATCCAGTAGTATGACACCTGACTATTTCCAGGCCTGATAAAAAAGGGTGTCCCAGTGCCACGAGACTATTTCCACATCTGATGGGTCTTGTAAAATTGTGCAACTATGGGAAACTAACTCTGGTCTTCAAGTCCCTATCAGGTGTCAAACTTACACTCTGTGTGCCTGTACTTGGCTGGTGTGCAAGCTATTGATGGATTCTAGAGCTAATAGTCAAAAGATAGGGATGGGTTTATGGTCATAATTTTACTCCTCGAAGGATTTGTCATAGCAGACCTCAAATATTTTGAGATGAAAAATTTGCTGCTGCTTGATGGTGGTTTATAGGCTTTGTCATGTTCTGGTTATTTGTTCTAGTAAATATTTGATGCTCACCGAAGATCATGGACTAGGGGTGCAAACAAATTCAAACTGTCTGATCTGTTATTCTCTGACTGTAATTATTTATCCCTATTTCAACAAATATAGGTATTTGTTACCGGACCTTTAAATATGAACACAAATACCTTTGTTCTCTATATCTTTATTATGAAAAATGAGTAGTGTAGAAATTCTATTTAGGCAAATGTAATTTCCTTCGCGTTCGGCTGCTTTTGTATCTGAATCATGAGATTGTCTGGATAGTATTGGAATGAGACCCTAACTTTTAAAATTATTGGTAAAAACTTCATTTCTTTCTGGCTCTTTATTTACTAGTGTCTAATTCGATTTGCATTGGTCCCCATTTGTATTCTTTCGAACAGAGCACATAAATATTGGTTAGTCGAATAATATCTATTTTTGCTTGGAGAATACCAAAACAAATATTGTAGTACCTGATACCTGCCTTATTTGCTCCACCTACAACCCTACTATGAGTCTCTTACATTGTGTTGTATTTTTTTAATATATAAATTCACATTTTGGGGTTTGGTTGATGAGCGCTCCAAGTGTTTTCCCTTTTGTTCCGTGTGTTATCTTGGAGATTTTCCTTACTCCTCTGTTAATTGATAAATCATAACACTATGCAATGCAGCTTGAAGAACTTGTGAGCTAGTTTATTTTCATGTTTCTATACTAACCTATTATGGAGATCTTTTTTGTTAAGTCCAAGAGTTGGCGGACAGTTATTTTATGTAGAGTTTGTCCGTAGTAACTCTTTGCAGCCATCACCCTTACTTCTCAACATATCATTCTTGACTGTCTTGTCCTTTATTTCTTTATTGCCTTTGATGGATAACAATGATATACATCTAACTTGGTAAAAAAAAATTCTCAAGTATGATTCATTGAAGGCAAAAGGCTTAATATGTTTTTCTTATACTACATTAAATTCTTCCAAGCTTTTAGTGTGCATGTGTGTTTGCAAGCGTATAGGAAAAACATACCTGCTATATTCTGCTGATGCTGCTTAGTTCCATTCCCTCAGAGTTGACGGTCTTTTATGATTGTCGGAAGGACACAAAAATTAAGACGAGGTCTTTCCGTTATCATATATAGTATATGGAACTGGGAATGAGAGCTATAGTATTTCATATATTACAAGCTACATTTTTGACATAAAAAACACTATACGCTCTGGTTTGATATTGGGAAACACCAAGTGCTCTATCTATTATCGACCATTTAGTTATCACAAGATGGTTCTGAAACTCATAATACTTGCACGTTAAAACTCCTGTCTATGGGTAACGGAAACACTTTGGGTTCCCCCCTTTCTTGTGCTACTAGATATATAGCATAATCTCTATTTTTCTTTGTGCTACTAGATATGGAGCTTCACAATGAAGTCTGCATGCTGCCAGCATGAAATAGTCATACAGACGGACCCAAAGAACTGCGAGTATGTAATCATTAGTGGAGCCCAGCGGAAGAACGAGGATTTTGATGTTGAGGATGCTGAAACATTTGAGCTTCCAGCAGATGAAGAAAGAGGCAAGCTTGCAGATCCTTTTTACCGTCTTGAGCATCAGGAAGAAGACTTGCGAAAGAAGAAAGAAGCTGAGCCACTGTTAGTGCGCCTTCAGAGAGTCTCTGACAGCAGGCACTCTGACGATTATAACCTCAACAGAGCCCTGCGCTCTCGGCTTAGGGTATGGTTTACTTGATAATGCTGTTTTCTTAGTTCTTATTTACTTTTCTTCGTTTACTTCATCTTAAACCGCTGCTTGCATAATGTGTAAGAGATGTTAGCATTAACTAAATGAAGTGCATCAGCGCATTGTATAAATTTCATTTGGAGAATTAGCTTCAAAGAAGAATCAAGTGCAATTACTTCTGTCTTCACCTTCTGGTTACATCTTCATGCACAATCTAGTATTTTACCATGACGATTATTACCTCTGCAGTAGAAGTACTCAACTATCTTCAAACAATATGATACTATAGTACTTTACCAAAAAGTACTATAGTATCACGTTGGAAACAATGTTAAAATTACCATGCACAATTTAAGTTTCCATCGGAAACTTAAATCTGTAGGCAGAACCGGGACTTATTCTCTTCAATCCAGCTTCTTTGGCAAAAAAACAAATTGAGAAATATAGGGGCATCTCCTAGTTTTAAACCTTTTTTTAAGATTTATAGTTTGAAACTCGTCATTATTGATAAATGCAGACTAAATTTTGCGGCAGCTGTTTCCCACTTAAAACTTTTCTCCCTTTTGTTGTTATAAATAGTTTTCTAAAGGCATATAGAAGTTCATGAATTCCCCACGATATAAAATAGTCTTATTGGACCTTTTTTTTTTCTTGAGATAAATGGCCAGGTAAAATGTCTGAAGTGAGAAACTAGCTGATTGGTTCTGTGGCAGGCCTCTCTAGTTGTTTAAACTTGTCTTCACCAACTTCTAGTACATATTTAGTCAATCTTGTTCAATTGTATTAAGAGCTGACTCCATAGTTTTTGGGAAAAGGTTTTATGGTGGCAATGAAATTCTTATTTTCTACATTATTTGTGTTTCTTTAGAGTCAAAAGAAAAATGTTGCTAAAGAAGAAGAGGTTTCGAGAAAGATGGGCCTGGGGATCAGACTCCTCCCTCCATCAGAAGAAGATGCAGCAACTGCTGCTGGCACGAGATTCGTCTCCAAGTTTGAGAGGAGCAGGAAAGAGAAGCGAGCTGCAATAAAGGCTTCCTCGATATTTGGGGACGCATCAGGATCTGTATCAGGGAGCAGACGATTGGAGCTCGACTCAAAGAGGAGGAAAATACACGCAGCTACAGCATCAGCCTTATTGGCAGGGAGAGTTAAGCCCTCATCATGGCTACCTAATCATACTGGTACAACTGTACAGAATCGGAGGTCAGCAGTTATTAGGCGAAAGTAGGCTAGACTGAAAGAACTTTGTTTCAAGAGTTGCCGTAAGCCTTTCCTTGGTAGAGTTCGAGTAAATCAAAAAGATGTTGTGAAGATAAATGTCAATGTCCTTCATTTGATCAAAACCTTTTCTTGTATTACCATGGTCTACATATCTATCTTGGAGTTGCTTTGCGCCCTTTTCATGTATATATTGTTCTGATGATTGTTGCTAACTTTCGGAGAAGATTATATGTTGTTGCTTGATGAAACTCTTCTTCTGAAGTGGTTCTTTAAAAAGCATTTTCCCAAAAGAGAGCTCCTTTGTACTGGAAAAAAAAATGCTCTACCATTAGATTCCAGACAAATAAAGATGGGACTTTGTTACTTTGCACTAGTTACTCAAATGTGATACCGCCAATGTGTAAATTACAAAAGTGAGGGGTGTGTTTTAGAGGTGGTTCGTTATTTGCATGTTGGTGTGTGCTGGAAATTCGACTTCAACTTGACCTGGTCCAATTCATTCTGCTTTGCACTAGTTACTCAAATGTGATACCGCCAATGTGTAAATTACAAAAGTGAGGGGTGTGTTTTAGAGGTGGTTCGTTATTTGCATGTTGGTGTGTGCTGGAAATTCGACTTCAACTTGACCTGGTCCAATTCATTCTGTGTGATATGTGATGTAAAAACTAGTCTGTTCTTGCTGGTTTGGTATACTAGTTTGATTCATAACTTGACAGTTCCAGATTGTAAGCTAAGTTTAATCCTGTTGTAAGTCGAGGCCAACTCTATATCGAGTTACATATCGTCTTATGTGACTCAAATTGGTAGACAGGTGTTGTCTATATGCAACTTATTCATTACCACCATTGCTCTTAAATGAGCCTGTTAGCAGTCCATACTTGTAGCAGCCACTGGACCCAACAGACAGAAAACTGGCAATAAAAGAAAAAATGTTCAGGATTCAAGATAACATATCTATCTATACTTCTAGTACTTCTAGGCAAATTCTATTGGCACCTCAAATTTTATCTGAAGGCAGTCAATTTTTTTCCAATTTATTTACAAACTTGCCACTCCAAATTTTTACTTGAGGGCAGTCGACATATTTGAATTTGTAGTCCTAACATAAAGTAGGACTGCCAACATTATTGCAGTCCTACTTTATGTAGTTGGCAGTCCTAAAAGATTTGGATATTTTGTCGACAGTCATATTTTATGTTAGGAGTGCCAACGAAGTTAGACCTGTCAATAGATAGTCGAAAATTCGAATCCGATCCGATTCCGTATCCGAACTTTCGGATATTTTTCGAAATTTCGGATATCGGATTCGGATATCCGAATATTTTTCGGATATTATCCATTTTCGGATACGAATTCGGATATTAAGGTATTCGAACCCGTTAATATCCGATCCGACTTTAAATTGCAAATTTCGGATATCGAATTCGGATATCGGATTCGGATATCCAAAATTTTATATATATTATAGTATAATGTATATGTAATATATATTAATTAATAGAGAAGATTAAAGTATTTTATTCTCAACTAACTTTTACATAAAATAATTATAATATAATTTATATATAATAGTAATATATATTAATTACAATTTACAACAAAAGAAGAAATGACTCAAATATGTAGAGAAATTGAATTTGGTTTTCGGATATTCGGATAATAACTAAATTTTTAATATTTCGGATTTCGGATATTCGGATACTAGCATTCGAATTTTTTAGCTAATCGGATCGGATATTATCCGATATCCGTTAAACTAGACGGATACGAATTCGGAGTGTCAAAAGAGATATCCGTTCGGATATCGGATCGGATTCGGATATTACAAAAAAAAATCGGATACGGATACGGATATTGTCCTGTCCGTACCGATAAGCATCCGTTGACACCCCTAAACGAAGTTGGCAATCCTAAAAGAGGGTTTCCAAAGTAAATTTGGGACTGTCTTGAGTAAAAATTATACCAAATTGGGTTGTCCTGGAGTAAAATGTGGAGTGCCTATAGGATTTGTCTACTTCTATATTGTCCAATAGTAGGGGTATTATTAATTTTCTTTACACCTTTTTTTACTTAAAAATAAAATTATTTAGGGGTAAAAATATTATTTAGTCATTTATGATGAAAGAGAGGATCGTTATTTAACCTGTTGAATAAGATTAAATCCAACATAATAACCAATTTAATATATAAGTTAAAACGACCCAAAAGATTGTTTATAAATGATGTTTGAATTTTGTTTGATATCTTAATTGTTGCATATATTAAATTATAACATAAATTAGATATCTATGAGATAGTACCATTCTATTTTTTTTTCTCCTAGACAAAAAGTTCTTAGTTATAATTTACTAAACAAAAGATTATATTTAATTAAAAAAATAATTTATAAATTGAATATAATATAACATAAATGATCGTTAAAACTTAAAAAAATTAAAATTAATCATATTTGTTAAGAGAGTATTACTTAATTAATGATGATCTATAATTAAAATAAATAATAACTTAATTTATATTACTATTAAAATAATATGAATATGGACTATATATATATATATATATATATATATATATATATATATATATATATATATATATATATATATATATATATATATTTTTATAATTGTGGTCTAATTCTTCTCTTAGTAAAAATTGCGCATGTCCCGATTCCTTGTATACAAGTAGTCAAATATTATGAAAATAAGTTCATATATTAATATTCTGTAAAAAAATCACAGGAAATTGAGAAGGTGCTCAGGACATCTATATTCATAGTCAGCACTGAGTCATGTGGCAGAAAGCCAAATTGATGTTAGTATTTATTTATTTGAGCATGTTTTGGATCTGAAACAAAGTGCGACCCACAAAAAACCTCTATATATTTGAAGCCATACTTTGCTTGCTTGCTCCACATGCGGCAAGTTGGACGAACATTTTATTTGACTAAAATAAATAAATAAATAAAATAAATAAATAAATAGGAGAGGACCCACCCATCCATCCTCTCAATTTTCTTTCCTCTCTTTGAGGCATTTGATTGGAGGAACTAATCCATCAACGTACCAAATCCTATCCCCTCAATATCCCTATCTACTCTCTCACTTTCTCTCTTTAATTGCCATTTCATCCAAAGCTACTTAACTGGGCAACAAAACCTTCAAACATCTACATGAACAACAACAACAAAAATGCCAATTACACTTTAAACATAAAATATAATCAAAATTCATCCAATGCCTTGATAATAGTTTTTGATATTTTACCAAGAAATATGCCGGAGAATATTGTTTGATGCTTTCTTAAAAAAAAAGAGAGGTCATTTTCAAGATTTTGACATATAAACTAAAAAATTTTATTTGATTGTACAGTTCAAATCCAACGAATTAGAGATATTGCCTGTGACACGAAAATCTCTTTCGATCGAAGGTATAGTAAAAAATGATAACTATCGTTGGTCTTATCTCCATTTTATATAGAATAACATCAAGATTAACACTATTTTTATCTCTATTTTCTATCGTGTCGATTGAGAAACAAAATAAATAATGTCTAAAACTTTATTTTCAAAAATTGTGTGCTATCATGTATACATTATTATATGGCTCTGTTACTAAATAATTTTATACTAAGTTACTTAGTAATATGGTCTCATATAATAGTGTATATTAGCCTATTAGGATTTGGATCTCGACAATGATCGGAGTTAGCATGTCACCGGATGGTCCTGATCTGATACAAATACTGAAATTTCGAGGGGCATAAGTGCAAAAAGGGACATAAGTGCAAACAGGAAAAAGCAATCCCTGATTTGTTAGTCCCAATTCCCGAGGCAGAACGACATAGCCCATTCTCCGCGATCCATTCCCTCGATCCTTCCTCCGCTGCCCAAAGCACCTTTGCCGTCCACGTGTCCTTACTGACACGTGTCATCCTATAGTCCTTCCGATCAAAAAATCCATAGTGGTGTCAATCCAAACAGTCCACCCTTTCCACGAATAGCAGAGCGAGAAATTTCGGCAGCCCGATTATAACCCCTAACAAATCCGATTATTCCATACGTGTCCTAACGAAATAACTAATACTTCCCACTGTCTTTTAGTTTTGCACGTGAGTCCCTCGAATAGTCAAATCCATTTTTTGACAAACGTCCTCTGATTCTTCTTATTTGGATATAGGTACCTACTATTTATTTATTTATTTTATTTTATTTTTAGTTGAAAGAAAATGTGATAAAAATTATAAGGACGTTTTGGTTCGAAGGATCTCCAAGAATTGGAGAAGAAATGTTAAATCCATCAAAAAGCAAAAGATTGGAAATTTTTATTATCAGCCTCCTTTTTATTTCCTTCCACTATTTGAATAAATAAAAGAACAAGAATGAGTAAAAGAGAAAACTTGTAGCCAATTTCTGAAGAAAGAAAAATAATAAAAACAAGCACAAACTTATTACTATGATAATTATATATTTTTCTATGCATTGTAAGTCTAATTTACTAAATCCAAACACAAAAACTACATAAAATCACTCAATTTTTTTTATACAAAATCTACCTTAAAAAAAAAAAAACTATCTTATGTTATACCATAGAGTAAATACTATTATTATCTCTCTCTCTCTTTTTCCTATATAATAATTTTCTTTCAAATTTAGACTTGGTTTGGTCTGTTTAAGGGAAAATAATCTGAAAGTAACACTTCCTCATAATTTGTCCCTAAAATATCCTAATAGGAAACTGAGGGAGGAATTGTGAAAAATTGTAGTGAAAAGAAAAAATTTGAAAAAAAAATGCAAACGAGGAGATGGGACGTCAACTCACGTGACGCATAGTGGGAATAGGCGCCAACAAAGTTGGCGCCCCTTATGGAGCGGGAGTTGTGGGGTGCCAACTCCCGTAATGCCTAGGAGTTGGACACCAATTACAATGACATCTCGTGATTTTCTTAAATACAAAAATTTGATGCCTCGTTATATTTTAAAAATAAAATTTTCATAGGGATCAGGGGTTGTTTGACGTCAACTCTAATGGCGTCGTATGGTCGAGATACTGTGCAACGATTTACAGCTATTATAGATCGAGATATTACTCAGGGTCCATAACATCATTTGCCTTTAATATATATCCCACCGGATTATCCAACAGCAGTGTCGAGATATTATGCAATGACTTTGCGGCTATTATGGATTGAGATATTACACATGACCAAGAGTTCCATATGTATAAAATAATTTAGCGGACGCCATTGGAGTTGACGTCCCACAACTCCCGCTCCCGAGAGAATGCCAACTTTGTCGGCGCCTAACTACCCCCCTCCCCCACCTTACTCCAACGTGTCACGGGAGTTGACGTCCCATCATCTTGTAGCAATTTTTCTTTTTTTAAAATTTCTCCTCCTCACCATCCTTTTTCACAATTTTCTCCTTCAATATGAAAATGTCTGATATCCTAACTTATCAATACAAACAACTTCTGTTTATTTTTTGCTAGTAATGTGCACGTGCATAAAAAAAAATTAAAATATGAATTTTTTATAAAAATGTCATTCTTAGGAATTAAACTCAAGTAATCAAGAAAAATACCTCACATCTTAACCACTTGAGTTAGAGTTATTTAATTATAAATATATCATGAACTAAATGCTTGGTTAAATTTTTTTTAAAAATAATTAGTGGAGTATTTATGTAGTTATTTTTATATTAAGTTTTTAAATTTATTTAAATGATGATATACATACTTTTTTTGGAGATGTCCGGCGATACGTGCACGTTGCATTGTATGCCTTTTGGGTCCACTATTCCAAACTTCCACTATTTTTTATAAATAGAAGGAATAATACACCCTATAATTTGATTCACTGATCTTCCGTCATCCAGTCAGGATCTTATGTCTCTTTCCAGTAACCACAATAGTCACTCGAGTTCGACAATATACATATGACTTAAACAATTTATTTTTGAGCTATTTCTAAGCTGCATTACGATAGTAAAGATAGGTATATAATTCGAAGTACCTCTATACAAATAACAAGAATTAGAGCTTATATATATAAAACTGAAGGACTGAAATATAAAGGTAACCCTGCTATTTTTATAAATACGCGTTTTCATTTCCGTTGGCGAACCTTTCCCTTTCTCTTTCCCTTTCCGTTCCGTTTCTTCTCCTCTCCTGTCTCTCTATAGACGTCGCTCTCTTTCTTCTTCTTCTTCATATAATTCCATCGAAACCCTAATTTATTGGTTCTCGATTTTCCCAAATTAGGGCTTCTCGCGTCGGAACCCGTGCTATTCTCCGGCGGAATTACGGTTTTCGTCGGAATCAGGGACCTCTTCTTCGAGATGTTGGGGACAAGCCTCCAGTTTGCGAAATCCAACGGCGACGACCGCTTCTACGACACCGCTAAGGTCCGCCGGAACCACTCCGGACACCATCGCCATAACTCCGCCGCTGCCGCCCCGCCGGATAGAACTGTAGGATCGGGTAATTTGGATCGGTTCTTGGACTCGACGACCCCATCGGTACCGGCTCAGCATTTATCGAAAGTACGCGTCTTGATTCTTTAGTAAAGTTTGTGTTTTGACAGTAAAGAATGGATTTTTATGGCGGTTTGGTTTTGATTTGTTCAGATGACGATGAGGAGGTGGAGGAGTTGCGATGAGGAGCACCGGCCGTACTTCTTGTTGGCCGACCTCTGGGAGTCCTTTAAGGAGTGGAGTGCTTACGGTGCCGGCGTCCCTCTTGTTCTCGACGGAAGTGACTGCTTCGTACAGTACTATGTGCCGTACTTGTCCGGTATCCAGTTGTATGGCCATTCGTCGGCCGTGCCGGACTCTGCTAGGTAATGCCCATGGAAGAAAACCTCATATCGGATGTTGTTATGATGTGCATATTAGTATTTGGAAGGATGATAGTGTATGGGCTGTGTTTATTTGTTTAATGATTACATCTTTAAGTGTGTTTAAGAAATTTAGTGGCTTGTATGCTATTGGAAAATAAATAAATATATAACCCATGTCATTTTAAGCATATATTTAAAATTTATACTGATGTGTGAATCCAGCTCCTGGCACATAATTTGGGCATTTGACCCGCAGGGGGCATTCTACAATAATTTGAATATGTAACCTTCAACCATGGTCATTACTCTAGAGTTTTGGTGCAACGGTAGGGACTTAAACACATTGCTATACTGATTTTGATGTGTCATTTTTATTTTGGAGTGCTGGTCATGTCATATACACGCCAGGCATGGTAATGATTTTAGAGTATATGTGCTTCCTGGCTTACTTTTATTGGAGAGAGGAAACTAGAATTCTTACTGCATATAGAAAAAGATTAACTGTGTTGTTGATTAAAACGAGCATTAGGAGGATCTAGTTTTATGGGAGAACAAAATTACCTTTCATGAAATGATCTGACATGGAGTATGCTAATTTAAGAGGAACTCTCTGGAGATTTGAATTCTTGAATTGTTTTTGCAAATGATGCATATTAGATGTAGTACAGAGCTTGCTACAGATTACTCTGTGTCCATAATCCATATTTCTTTTTTGAAAGTAATGAACATATTTTGTTCCATATCATTTTCTCTGTGTAATTTGGTTTTACTTGGTTGCATATGTGGGTTATGATTTGGGGTGCTCATGTCTTGTTTTAGGGAAACAGTTGGTGGTTTGATTCCATTTTTTGGAAATTGAGCTCCATATCAGGACCTGCTAAGGCCATTATTATGATAAATAAATGTGTTCCTGATAAAGTATTGATGCTGGCATTTTATAGGTCTGCACTAACATTCCAAGTAAATCAAATGTCAAACTAGAACCACTTTACTAAATTCTAATTTTTGTGATTCTCTTAAAAGGAAATCTTATTTATACAATAAATTGGGACTTGGGAAGGGCAGTGCCTAATTTAAGGTCTAGTGACTGTGCAACGATGAATGTGTAGTTTGGAATTTATATTTTTCATGATATCCTAACTCCAATATGGGGAATGTTGATGAGTGCCTAATCTTATTACTCCTATTGAATTTCTTGAGATAGACTTGTATGCATTTTGCTACAAGTAGGATCTTGACACTAGAGGTGTAGGATGAATCTTAAAGCAAAAGTTGGAACAATTACAATTTGTAAGATTATCTAAGAAACTCGTTCTTGTAAAGTTCATTGCAATTATTCAAGGTGCTATGATGTCAAGGATGCACTGGGTGCATCTGGAAATATTTTCAGTTTTATATATATATATATATATATATATATATATATATATATATATATATATATATATATTGAAAGAAGGTAATTGTGGCGAACGCTCCCACCGGGAATCGATCTCCTGACCACTCGGGCCGCATGCATCTCTCTTAACCACTAGGCTAGAGGTCATTTGCTATATATATATATATATATATATATATATATATATATATATATATATATATATATATGGAAATTGTAATTGTGTCGAAGGCCCCCCACTAGGAATCAATCTCCTAACCACTCGGGCCGCATGCCTCACCACTACCACTAGGCTAGGGGTCATTGGCTATATATATATATATATATATATATATATATATATCTTCTTTGGACCTGTTGGGATGCAGGAAGCGTTACAAACACTATTTGTTTGGTTAAGGAAAGTGTTACGCTTCCATTTAATGTGACCTGGGCTCTCTTTCCATTTCATTTTCTCCCCTTAACCCTAGAAAGTTTATAAAAGTGGAGAGGAGCTGATCTTTATGGTTTTTATATTCGTTATGATTTGTAATAATTAATGTTATTTGAGCAACAGTTTAACTATTAATAAGGGAACTGATTAAAAGTTGTACCTTCCCACCTTCATCTCCTATTGCATTTGCCAAATATGCCCTTCATG
Source organism: Iris pallida (assembly GCA_029216955.1). Classification (NCBI taxonomy): domain Eukaryota; kingdom Viridiplantae; phylum Streptophyta; class Magnoliopsida; order Asparagales; family Iridaceae; genus Iris; species Iris pallida. The sequence goes on along the minus strand of JANAVB010036615.1, from coordinate 4,903,486 downwards.
GCAAGAATTGTTTTTATTAGAACATAAGACAATAGCGAAGCTTGGTCCTTTTTTTACTTTTCTCATTGTGCTATTATTTTAAATCCTTACATGTATGCATATTCCTATATGCATATAAAGGAATAAATTTATCATTATATTTTGAGGTATTTTGTCTAAGTAGACTGTTATGCATCAGGCCACTCGGGGAGGACAGTGATGGTGACTGTTACAGAGATTCGAGTAGTGATGGAAGCAGTGATAGTGAACTTGATAGGGGCTTGAAATATGCTAGGGATTGGGATCTGAGCCATCTAGCAAACACATCCGCAATTGGGATGGATAGGCTATCCTTGAGAGAAAATCATGCAGCCTTGCAAGAAGGCTTTTCAAGTGACGATAGTGACTCTGGAAGTTCTCAAGGTCACCTGCTCTTTCAATACCTAGAAAGGGATCCTCCTTACAGCCGTGAACCCTTGGCTGATAAGGCAAGTTATTTCTCATGGTTTGTTTTGAGCCTTTTCAATACCTTGCTGCTGCTAACATTGCCTTATTTCCCAGATCTCTGATCTTGCACAATCCTTCCCTGAATTGAAGACATCTAGAAGTTGTGATTTACTGCCAGCAAGCTGGATTTCTGTTGCATGGTAGGATTTATAAATATCAAGGCACATATTGATCTTCAATATCACCTTGATTGGCTGTCCGTTCATAGAGCTTGAAATGATACAGGTACCCTATATACCGGATACCTACAGGAACAACGTTAAAAGATTTGGATGCATGCTTTCTTACCTTCCATTCTCTTTCTACTCCAGTGACAGGTACATTGCATCTTTTTCTTCATTCGGTACATTGATCTTGTACTAATTTTGTATACTCTTCCAAGTTTCTATTTAGAGAAGATTTTGTTCTGCCTTATTTTTATCTTTCATCTTCATAGTTACGTTAAGTCCAATATGCCATATGCTTACTGATGAAGTTTTAGAACATTATCTATTACTTATGATTCACTCATGGTTAGGTTCATTTCTCTCTTCTAACACAGTACATTAGAATTACTGCTTTTATAATATTTGCACATTACATACTGATAGTATAACTTTTCCTGATCCTACGTGAGGGGATAATGACAATAATCAGTCTTTATGGAGTATGGACAGGAGACATATTTGTGACTAAAAACATGCATGTCCCTCCAATACTTATAGGTCAAAGCAAAGTTCAGAAAAGATATTTCGAGTGATTGGATGAGATATTTGAGTCCTTTCCATTATTTTAAATCCTTCCCGCCGAGTACACAGACCTCCAATTCTTCCTTGAGACCAACAATTGTCATACTCTGTACTTCAGGTTAGCCTAGATATAGAGAGTATTCCGTCATGCATGGAAAGACATAAACATGCAGTTACACCTTAGTGAATATCCTCTAGAATTCCTTCCCCTCACTCTCCACCAAACCAAACGCAACCTAACAAAGCTGACTAGAAGAAATGGATTGAAACATTGGATCCCAAAAAATTTGAGCTAAAGGCTTCTTTGTTGTCGAGACAACTCTGATCATCAATCCAATCCTACCTTTTACTGCCCAAAATTAGGGAAATCTGGAACTCTATGGATATCAATATGTTTAATTTCGAATATTGCCAGGAACCATCAACTTAGATGATAATGGCATGAACTTCCTTTCCTGCTCCAAATCAGGCAAAAAACTATTACATAATAGTACCAGCTGCTCCATCGCTAGCACATCACAATCTTAACATACTATTTATTTGAAGATCTCCATCATAAGTTTAAATTGCTTTCTGATATATTTTATCTTATTAGTGAATATTCCTCGTAAATTATAGGTGATAGATTTCGTGGCACTTACTAGTTTTTGAAGTTGCTAATGTGTGGTTTTCCTCTTGAAAGTGAGCCATCTTGTAATATAAACCATTTACCAGATTACTAGCATGGTTATTTTGAAATAATAAACCATTTACCATATCATCTCATTTCATATTTAGTGTTGGCTTGATCTTTCATCTCAGGTCCTGATACTACTGCTTGTCCTGTTGCCTATACTCATCGAAGTGATAGTGTTCCTAAGATCTCGCTTCGTTCCTTTGGTATGGCCTCCTACAAGTTAAAAGGTTCCTTGTGGATTCCTAGTGGTGGTTGTGAGAGTCAACTAGTGAGCTCCTTGTTGCAAGCAGCAGGCAACTGGTTGCGGCTGCTTAATGTTGATCATCCAGACTACCGGTTTTTCACATCACATGGAGCATTTCGAAGATAAAACTGGTGTATACTTGCTTTGAGCTTCTTTTCTGTTTCCGTCTATGTGAGTCCTGACTCTTCAGGTGGCAGTCACTCCACATTGAAAGTTACAATTGATGGCTAGTTGTCATTTTCTCCAATAAAAAACTAAAATATGAAAGAAAAGAAAACCGGTCAAGAAATGTTGAAAAGAGATGTGCTTTGCTGCTTCCGGAGGGAGGACAGGAATAAAGCTTTGGTCGAAGGTCTATATGACAGGAAAGACCTTGGGGCAGAAAAAAGAGAGGGAACTTGCAGATTGGGTTGTAGAAGGAAGATTTGTTTAAAGCAAAGCATGGATTATATAATACTGATACTCAAGGGGCATGTTGTTTTAAATTAAAGCTTATAGGGTTCTTTTTCTAAAGATGATGATGAAAATGTAATGGAGGCAAATTTGATCATGCCTCTAATGTTTTAGGCACTTTGTTTGCAGAGGACATTAAGCTTTTTGTATCAAGTATTTGAATGTTGAATAAGAATTTAGTATAACATTGGTTGTGTTCCTTTATTGGGTGAACTACATTCTTAACTTGCCCAAGTGATACTGGTGCTTATTTAAGGATTAAATTTCTTGTTTTTTTGCAGAACTGTACATGAATAAGCTTTTTATAGGCAGCATCTAATTTTTTTTTCTTAAAGCAATATGGTTTTTAGTTTCGAGTTATTCTTGCAAAAGCAGCATTCCATTTTGCTTACAGGTTAACATAGCAACTTACTGTTAGTATTTTATTTTTCAGTTTTATGATGCAATGAACATCACATATATTTTCATTTTTCTACAGCAAAGTACATATCGATTTAGGATTTGATCCCTACTTGCTTATTGGGGATAGATTTCATGTGGCTGCCATTGTGTTTGTATTTTTGTATCATACTAGGTTATATATGTCATTTTTTTTCGATCTCTACTTGCTATCGGGGATAGATTTCATATTTTCATGTGGCTATTGTGGAAGAATTTGTATTTTTGTATCATACTAGGTTTATATAAGTCATCTTTTTCGATTTCGAACTTTTATGTCATGAGTACCTAATCCAACTAGATTTCTTGTATCATGGGGTCTTTGCGTAAAGTATGCATACTTCAAAGTTTAAACTTTAAACCTAGAAATGCACATTCATAGAAAGGCAGTTCTTCCTTTTGTCTGTGAACTTCGATCAGGACTGCAACATATATACTGATGCAGTGATGTAACACACGACGAGTATATATATATATATACATATATATATATATATACATATATATATATATATATATATATATATATTTGACAACGAAGGAATATGATCCAAATAATTTTCTTATTAATTATCCATACGTATATTGAGGAAAAGCAATATACCATAACAATCTTTTTGACATGCACATAAAATATGAGTCGGAATCTAGGAAGTACAGTATTCCACATTTTTTTAGTATCCCAAGTCTTGCAACATTTAAAACGAGAAATCTGAACAATTTGTCTATTTGGGTTTATAGATTATATTATAATGGATAATTCATCGGTAGAAAAATTTAGAAAAAGGAAGGATTTTGTTGTTATAAACATGGAATTATTTATTCAAATAAAGTTTTGGGTGGGGCATTTTGGTTTTTCAGTTTTTCTTTAAGGTGTCTAACATTTCAAATTTTTTGTGCATACTGCATTACTCCATTGTATAATTTGTATTGTATATTTTTTGGACCCACTTTCTTCCAATTTTTATCATAAATAGAAGGAATAATATCTTTTCTTGCTTCGATTCACTAGTCTTTCTCAAAAACTTTTATGTCTCTCTCCTTCTCCATGTTGACTAGAAGGATTATTCCGGTTCGGATCAATCGGGTTCGGTTTATTTAAGAACACGTGTCCATTATATACGTGATAAGAAGTTCACTCTCTGACATATCCGTGATTATCCATCCAAATGCTCCAAAAACCCTAGAAAACTAATCAAAACAAAACCCTAGAGAAACCCTAGCTTCTAATGGAGATCGAGAACGAAATGGAGAACGCGATGGAGATGGACTCTTCCTCCTCCTCCTCTTCCTCCTCCAAGCGTCTCGGCATCAAGAACACGATCCAAACCAACTTCGGCGACGACTACGTCTTCCAGATCGCCTCCAGGTGACCAATCACCCCTCACCCCCCCTCTCAACAAATTATGATTTGTGTTCTATTGAGGTTGTTGGGATCGTTTCTCGATTTGAAGCCCGGACAATTTGAACATGGCGGTGTCGCTGTCGTCGAACGCGATCAAGCTGTACTCGGCGGCCACCGGGCAGTTCTTCGGGGAGTGCAGGGGGCACCAGGGCCCCATCCAGGAGGTCTCGTTCGCGGGTCCGGCTGCTTCGCCGAATGTGATGTGCTCTTGCTCCTCGGACTCGACGGTCAGGGTTTGGGACACGAGGACTTTCGAGCAGGTCTGGTGTTCGAAAGATTCAATTTCGATTGTTTTAATTTGAACATCTGTATGTTAGTTTAATTTTGTGCATTTTAGTACCGATTGTTTGATTGTTCAAGTAGTTGCATTGACGAGAAAAGTTGTAACTTCACATCTTTCGGATGAAAGGCTAGACTAAGATATTCACTGACATAGATTAGGATTGCTATTGCTGAATCTTAACAAAAATTAGTTGTTGTAAACTGATTTTGTAAGTTGCTGGTTTTATTGAGAAATTGCTGTCAAAAGATATGCAGTGTTTGGTAAAACATGCCTTTTAGTTATCAAATTGTTGAAAATGACCAATCTGTACATCTATAAATAGAAGGCTTTTCTTTTTCAATATAAGCTCCTCAAATCTTGAACGTTTCACCGTAAGCCTCCAGAATCTTGTTCCTTAGATGGAGACTGCTCAAATTCTAAGATTATTGGTCATAATATGTTGTGGTGACAAGAGTTGAAGGTCGAGATTACGTAGTTGTCGTGATGACATCATTCATCATTGAAACGATACTAGGGTTGATAAGTGAAATCTCCGAAATGCCATCTTAGGTTTACTTGAGTCCACGAGGATGCTCAAAGATTCCACCAAGTAAAAGAAAGAGTTTATAGGAGAAAGTTGAGACTTGAGTTTTATCCCAAAAACATTACAATAGAGAGGCTATTTAGTATTTATAGCCTTACAATGTGGAGAACAAGGGAGGAAAACCCTAACATTGAAAGCATACTCTCAAAAGCAAAATGTCCTAATTACCATAAAAAAAAGTCCAAAAGCAAGCGTCATCCATGCCTGACTTACTTTTGCACAAACAGGTGAACAACCAAAAGACAACTAGTCAAAGCTGGGCCCAACTCAACTTGTCTTAACTAGTCTCGCTTCAAAAGACTAGTCAAAATTGGGCCCAACTCGGCCTGTCTAACCGAGGCTCGCTTGAATGAGTGGACTAACCAATCGGAAAACCCGGTTGCGAATTGTGCATCAAATGTTATACATTTTTGACAATTTGCCCCTCTATACTCGAATTTAAACCCATCAAACGTTAAAACATCGTTCATTCTCCAATCCAACCACCAATCCTCCTCTACATCCGGTGCCAACTTTCTCCTCCCTCCCTCGGCCATGCTCCTCTCTTCTCTGTTCCTTCATCCTTAAACCCAAATCCGACAAACATAAACCCATCATCCAACACAATCACTCTTCCTCCCTTCCTCTCTTTTAGTCACCACCTTGACCATCCCCTACCTCTCCTTTACCTCAATCCAACAAATCCAAACCTTAGGGACAAAAAGATTATTTATCTATTATGGTTATAGTTAACTCTAGCGCTAGGTTACTTCTAACTTAGAGGGTAGCTAGTGATAGGGCTTATGTTAACACAGGCTCACAATATTTGCATGTATTGTATCAGTCCGATCCGATACAACCATCGATATTGGCCAAGATCAAAATTGTGGTTCCCTGTACAGCCAATTCAACATACAAAAAATAAAAGAAAAATGGGTCATGTGGCAAAAAAACAAATATTTCATACTTTTCGAAGATTAAAATGTCAAAGTTTTGCTACATTTTGTCAATAAGTAGATAGGGCCGGCCTTGGGGTAAGTCGGACAAGACTTGGGGCTTGGGCAACCCCCTCTGCTAGGGCAACCTTCCAAGCTCAGCATGATCCCACCAAAGGTCAGGGTTACGGATGACCACTAGGACATACTCACAATAAGGGTCAAGGGTCGATTAAAATTAGCTCCGAATAGGACAACCCAACCCTCCGGTCCGACCCTGCTTATCGACAGAAAGTAACAGTTACCATTTGTCATAGTTGTATACTATGAATTTACATCATATGTTAGTATTCTTATTTGATGATTATCTATTGTAGGGTACTTTATCTAAAAACAAGTAAAATCAACAACAATATCTATTGCAGAGGAAAAACTAAGGAACATCGAGTATTATTTCGTTCAAAACTAATGGAAAACGATAAATGAAACATAAGATTGTGCATAAATGCATAATTATTTTTCTAGTTTTATGGATAATTCTTATATTCTTTTGGCTTTTTGAAACCAACCGACACCCATCAAATGTGGAATTGAAGGAATCACCGATACTGATACTCATAAGTAGGGTCCAAGATCATGTGAACCATGGTTGAAATGTGTAAAGATTTGAGGGGTTCCAGATGACAGGAGTTTTAATATTTTCTTTGTTTTATGTGTGTGTGTGGTGGTGGTGGTTGGGAGGGGGATATGATGAAATGGGCAATATTTGAGGGGATTATAGTGAGAATACCCTAAATGTAAGGGTGTAGATCAAATGTCAAGAGTGCATGATAAGCTGAAACGGCTTTTGATGCAACCCCCTCCATGCTTCAAACGCAGTCCATTTAAAGCAACTGCTTTTAAGCAGAAACAAGTTTGATAAGCTGTACCAAACCCACCCTTAGTGATTCAAGAGACTATATGAAAAGAGAAATATGTAGTGAAATCTGGATAATCTTAGGTTTCACATTTCCTGTAACATTTAGTTGGTGTTGTTGTCCCATGTAATGCGTCATGCTGCCACGTCATCATCCAGTAACATCTATTGTAACATTTTCCCCTCCCGTGGCATCAAAGTCCCAATTGAAACGTTTTGTGTACTAAAAAACCAAAGCTGTAAACAAACATCCCAATTCCAGCTGTCAGAAAATTGTACTCCAGCTGTCTTATTCAATTAACTCAATGATCTCAGTAATTAATTGGACAGTGGATAGAGGGGATAGATATGAATGTTATTATTTACTGGAAAAAAAGAGTACATCTAAATGTAAAACTTGATAATTAATGTACCTATTGTTAGTTTCCTTAAAAAAGTTGCACTTATCATTTTCTATATATTCAGTTTTTTTCGTCTTCAAAGCATTAGGGTCTAGTATTTTAAATTTGCAACTTGGTAAATGAGAAAACTCAAACTAAAGATTAAACATAGAGTTAGCTTCTTCTTATATATAAAACTATCATGGTTTCTGCAATATGTGATGATTAAATTAACATGTGAGGTGGTCTTAAACTAAATTACTTTTTGATGATAAGAGCAATAATTATGTATTCGATGTAGAAAGGTTGCTAATTGATATAAAATGTTAGTTTAGTAAATTTTAAACGGAACTGATTATAAATTATTCTCAAACTTAAATGAGAATTTATTGATCAAATATTGTTAATGTGTAATAAGCAACAATAATTTGCTGATTGGTATTCTGTGGTTTCGACCATTACCTTTATGATGTAGCATGAAAATATAACTAATATGAACTTTTTATCTTTTATATAATTTTTAATTATTCCGAAGTGTAGAAACCTAAAACTCCAACACTCTGATTTGAATCCAGTGAAACTGTTATTACATATATTTTTACAGAGGGTCTTATACTGATTGTGAGTTTTTGAACCATGGTTTATAGTTACAAATAATTACCCCGGATCAGGGGCTTATTTCCTTTTTCATTTTGCCATTGTCGTGCTTAAGCCTCATTGTGCTCATGGTCGTGAATTTATCTTGGACCAGACATTTTCTTTTGTCTAATATTTCTACTTGGTCAATGCTATTTGGTTTCTTATTGTGCATTGTATCTTAGGTTTCTTTACTAAAACCCAGTTCTTACCAAGAAATATTTAGCTTTTGCTTCGGTGGATCAAGTGGAAATCTCCTTGCTGCTGGATGCAATGCTCAGGTATTCCCACTCTTTAAATCCACTCAATGTGATATATTAATTTGTAATTTGTAAAATATACAAATTACAATAGCATATTTGAGTAAGGTGTTCCAGTGGAATTTATGCATTTTCAACTTCTTTTAACAGTTGTTATTTGGGCAAATTGTGAAAACTTATGTTTTACACTTATTACAAAAACTACCCTACTTTGAAACTAATTGCACGGACCAACCCTATAATTTATATTTTCTATAGAAACTTACACTGACCTTCTCTATGTTTTACAAAATTTATAAAGGAGAGGGGTGGTCAGTGTAATTATTTTCGGAATAGGGGTAGTCCTGTAATACTTATGAAACATTTTTTTTTGTTTGGGGGGGGGGTGTTCAGTGTATTTATTTCTTGTTATTTTGAATGTCATATGTTAATGTGGCTTTTGTTTAGGGCTTCTGTGTATGCTACCTTTATTTACCAAAGACGTATGAGGATGGTCTATAGAGCTATTATGTTGCTAATATGTGCATAAAATGCATATGGATAATGAAATTCGGGGTTGCTGAGCTACTTGCAACAAGATCCAACATCCCCTAAGTTTCATACTGTTTATTCATTTTAACAAAGGGATTTTTTTCCTTTCCCTCCAAGTTCTGATATAGGGTAGGGATCCCTTTTGACAAATCAATCCCTATAAGATCCTTTAGTAAACCAAAATCTTTTATCAAATTAAAAAGTCAAAAAAGGCAATGACCTACCCCTATATTGTTGCGAGCCACCCTCTCTGACATTCCAGAATACATGAACAAACCGACTTGCCGGAATTTGTAAGCCAGTTGACTGGGTAGTTGACATGTCTGACTTACAACATTCAATCAGGTATTCTCGTTCTTCTTCTCAAGGCACGATGAGGATAACCTCCTCAGATACCTTGCCAAAGAAGAAGAATACCAAACGAATCAACCACGAGACTGGGACTGGAATGATTTTATCTCAACCAACTGTAAACTGCTCCCTGCTAACTAGGTTTCATCACATGGAACTTCAACAAATTACACACAATCAACCAAGTGACCAAACATACTGTTGAATGGGAGAAACGCGGTTGAAGGTGTAGAATCGAAGGATTAAGGCATTATAAGGGACATATAGAAAGTGATCTGGTGTAGGAGAGGAGATGGATTCGTTAAAATCTTAAGTATTATGTCCATTGGTCCATTACTAAAGATACAATGTACACAATACACTACTGAATCAGGCAATGTGATAAGTGGCAATGAAAAAAAAATCATAGCATACATGATTTGAATCTGAACATTAGCATATTAAAGGAACTATCTGTGATCTTTAATCATAGTTTAATTTATTTTCAGTGTAGGTACAATGATTTACTATGTGAATAATTTGGATTTGAAGGGAGAGTTTGAACAATCACAATGATGGTTCTTTTATCTTTTGATACAGTCGAATTCTTTGTTATTGGTTATATCATATTGATTTAAGATTACCTTCAAGTACAGATAGTAAGGTGATTTTTTGTAACGAACAAAAGGCTACCCCTTTGCGTATTGTGTTTCATTTGGTCTTGATATAACTGGGAGTGGATTATATTTTACATATAGGTTACCCAACATCAAATGGAGAAACCGAGAAGCTTCAAGATTAAAGCTGAAGTGTGGAAGTCTGAACAAAGCGACTTTACTTAACTATTTTTGCGCTTTAAGTTTGGAAATTTGGACTATTTGTCTAGCATTATTTAATGAATTCGATCAATCAATATCTAATGTGTAAATTGTTGTGGTTATACACATATAAACAATCCTCTCTTAAGCGAATCATGACCCCAAGTAGCATACTCGCTGAACCAAACCCCACTCGTACTATATACCTAAGCAAACCACAATCCAGGTGACATTGTATACTACTAAGTCGAATGCACAAGACATCAAACTCACATTGGACATATTTCTCCAATTTATTTTGTAAAATGATTTGTTGTTGACCTACCTTCACTAGCCATTGTAATCATACCCTTGATTGAGGTCAACCTTCAATTGTTGCATAGTCGCGTCAGTAGATTGACAGCAACTTCACAAAACATGTTCAAATTCTATTTATTCTGATAGTGGTATTCTAGTCCCCTTGTTTTTAGGGTTTACCTGTCATTGGCTGAAGCAAGCTCAAGTTTGAGTGGCAGGTAACTTGAAATTTGCTTTCAGTGTAGTGAATCCTAAGGGCATCAAATTCAATGTGTTTGCTCTACCACCTCGGTGACTACTTCTGGGATCCTTATTTAACCATTTGGTGATTGAAGCAGATAACAGACACAAGGCGTGTAAATTAGTAGAGGAAGGGGAACATATTAACTTTTAAGGGACAGGAAGTAAAGATTCGGAACATTTATTGATTATAAGTACGAAAGGCACCGTATATAATGACTTCCTTGATGTTTGCTGACCAACCTATGCATTCTATATTTTTGTACTTTGAACTGAATCCCCTTTTCTTACTTTGTGATCTTTTTCTTTTCCTGGTTTAAATTACTTAGTTCGTTAATTATTTGTAGTACTGTTTCATGGGCATTTCTAATATTATGATTGCATTGCCTCCAAAACAATAAATGGCACTTGGTTGGTTGCTCACAGATACTGTTCTGGGATTGGAGAAATAATAAGCAAGTAGCATGCTTGGAGGAAGCACACATGGAAGATGTAACTCAAGTATGTGCATTAACTTTGAAACACACACACGCAATATATATAGTCGCATTTTATTAAAAATGTTTGTCTTGTTTATTTTATAGCAAAAGCCTTGCTAAATGGAATCTTACAGGTTATTCTTTCCTATTTGTTTGAAATGACTAAAAGACTCATTTAGTCTAGCAATCTGATAACCAAATTAAATAGCCATTGAAATCAACGCTTAACTGAAATCCGTAGTTTCTTTCCAACTTTACAAATATTGTCATAAAGTGCAAGCTAAATCCATATGACAATTATGAAAAATCAATTATGCAATTGAGCAAACTAAATCCATGTCAGAAGAAGCACTGACGCGTATAGAAGTCGGCCACGAGTTAGGCTTGCCACACATCAAATAGCAATATATTATACAAAAACGAGCTACTTGAGAGCGTAATGAGCCAAACACAGCTAATCTCATACTCGGGATCATTTAATAACGAGTCTACTCTTAGGCTCAAGCTCGTGAGCTCGCTTTTTGAGCTAGCCTGAGCTTGAGCCGCCTTGGCTTGTTTACACCTATTCAGGGAAGAGAGAACATTGAGCAAAACACAGGAGTTTATTTCTATTATGTGTCGTACTTGTCTTTAAGTACATAAAACTTGAACCTTCAAAACACGCTTCTACTCTATGTTTGCCATAATTTTCTTAATTTGTAGGTCTTATTCTTTATGGATTATTGAGCTTTATTATTGCCAAAAAGTATTATCCCTATCTTCAGTAATAAATTAATCAGTGGAATATAGATCATGTACTGATATACTAGTAAAATTCAGTCTTCCTCATTGTTACTTCCTGCATGGAGCCTTCCGTCAGCTTGCCTTTTGTTCTTATATAAATTAGATATCTAGAATTTTGATTCCTTCATGAAATGCTTGATTCATGCTGCAGAGTTTTCATAATGATATTTCCTATTTGTAACAAACTATGCGGAACATATCTGCTTAATGATAGGTACGGTTTGTTCCAGATCAACAAAACAAGCTCATATCTTCATCTGTTGATGGTTTGCTGTGTCGTTTTGATACTGATGGGCAAATTGATGATGACAGAAATTTGGAATTAGTAAGTTATTTATCTCTCAATAATGCATATTTATCATCTTTTGTTGTTTCTACATTGCTTGAGCTGAAAATCTTTAAAGTGCACTGAGTATTATTCAATTAGCATAACCGAGATTAGCTCTTGTTTTATATATTATGGAGCCTATCACTTAGTATCTCCATATGTAGTAGTCATGTTTTATCCATCTTTGAGATGATTTTTGTCTAGGCTTCCAAATGTCTTCTAGTTAGAGACTTGGTAAGTGTTATCTGTCATCATCCCTCAAGTAATTGCAGGTAAATTTAATAATTTATCAAAAAATGCAAAATTAACTACATATATATTTTAGGCCGATGGCTTAAGGGACTGGAGCAACTGCCCTTAATCCCGTTTCTTTAAGAAAATTGATATTGTTGGAAATTTTGGATATTTGATATGGGCCACATTGGCAACAAATTAAGGTGATCGCTCGTATCTGATCAGTCAATGAAGTCGGATATTGGGGTTGGTATTGAGTCTATTGCCTAAAATTCAAAGTATATTTATACATGGTAATTCTCTTCAGTTCCAATATGCACATAAGGATAGTAGGTCTTGCTTGAAACCATAGTTTGCACTATCGACCCATATTGATTCAATAAGACCGATACCGATACGGTTTGGTATGTCCTAATCCGATACCGATTATGACCGATTCCGACATTGGTGGTCTCTTTTTCCGTCAATTCGGCAAAGAAAATTGAACGAAAAAGACCAATCAACAATGATGTAAAACTATGCTAAGGTTGTACAAGTATGTAAAAGAAAAAAAAATTATCTGTCGCAGGTAAACCAATCGGCAAGGGTGACAACTATTTTATTCAATTCCAAAATTACTAAGAAACAACACATGAAACTTAAAATTATGCAAAAATGTATAAAATAATTTTTTTTCTAAAAATTTACTAATTTATTAATAATTATTTGCTTTCTGATACCAAATAAAATCTGATATTCCGATCCAAAACCGTTGATACTGCCATCCCGATACCGATTCCGATATCGATATTGCGAACCTTTCTTGAGACATGGCCAACTCCCTTGGATATTTTTTGGGTAAATTGAGATGATTGATATTTGCAAATTGTCAAGAATTTTAAAGTGATTGCTCTTATATCATTGATTACTGATTAGTAATGGTGGATACTTGGGCATATATTGACTAGAAGTTTCGATATTTGAAGATGATGTATATCTTTATATCTAGGAATTCTCTTTTCATTCCATTGTGCATAAAAGAATAGTAGGTTTTGCACGAGACATGGATGAATCCATGGGAGATCTTTGGGTAAATTGAGATCAATGATATTTGTCAAATTGTTGATAATTTTAAAGTGGTCACTCTTATCTCATCGTCTATTAATGCTGGATACTTTGGCAAGCATTTTGACTAGAAATTTCAACACTTGAAAAATAATGTATATGTTTGTACATTGTAATCCTCTTTTTCATTTCAATGTTCTAATTGAATTATTCAAGAACAGGTATTCTAAAACAGTTAAATATGGCTCAGGTTTGAGATCGTTTACGATATACCTTAAGTGATTTGTACCTTAATCTCTTATTAGCTGTATATTTTTGTCTTGCAGGTAATGAATGTGGGGACATCTATTGCAAAAATTGGTTTCTTTGGACAGATGAATCAAAAGCTTTGGTGTCTAACACATATTGAAACTTTAAGGTTTAGTTACTCAAATCAACCCTTTCTGGTTGAGCCTGAGACACTAATTTGTTGGACCATTTCTATGATAATAAAGAATTTGTTTAGGTATCTGATAGTTATGTGACGTCTGTTTATATAAGATTTTCAACAAGCCCTCTATAAGATTCACTTGATTTCTGAATCCACAGGGGCCTTCCAATATCGAGTCTTCATTTAGTGTTTTGCTTTTGACAAAATCTAAATAAGTCCCTATAGTAAAAAAATGAAAATAAAAGAAAACACAGTGGGGGCTTTTGAACCCATAGAACGTTACATGTCCATCTGCCCCTGCCTATTCCATTTGCTGAATATAGAAGATTCCAAGTTCATTCATGGTTGTAACTAAAATCTCTATCATGTGCATACAGATATAAAAATGAGGTTGAAAGGAATAGATAGATGGACATGAACAAGGGCATACAACATTCTGGAGAATTACTGGGATACAACACAATCAAGTTACTTATCTCTGTAGGCTTGTGTTCATGCATTTGTATAATATTTATCTATGTGCACTTTTTTTATTGTTACATATGTATTTGTGTTTATAGAGGATCCTGTTACATATATGCGCAAGGGTCACGAATTTGGATATAATCCTCATCATAAATTATATATGGTGGAGGTTATTTTCTGAATCACCCTTTCACCTTCTTGTTTAAATGACATTGAGAATTTGAGATGATAAAATACAAGTATGGGATGTCTTTCCTGTCATGAATTTGGCAATGTTTTCCATAAGAAATAATGAAAAGAAGGAAAACTTGTATTGATTTGTAGACGAATTATAACTTTTCAACAAAAGCTTACAAAGAATTTTTACAATCTTTAAAATTCTGGAAAAGTGTACCGGCGGAAGTCTGGTCAACCCGTGACCAATTTTTCATTGAGGATCCGTACTTAAGACTCGATCTTCTGCTTCATTGCTGCGAAAATCCGTGAATTCCTATCTGATGCTTCAGAATTGCTAAGATCGCACGATCTTTTCAGGAGAACTCTCCATACAGACAATCAAGGTGTTCAACCCTCTTCTGGTCTATGGACTTTGTTCTCATAAGAGAAACCGATAGCTTGAGAACAAGATGATGGGTTCTTAGCAAAAATATTGTTGTAGTGCTGTTTGTTAGCAAAATTATTGTTGTAGTGCAGGTTGGTAACAAAAATATTGTTGTAGTGCTCAAGAAGCAGAAGGAAATCTCTCTTTTATCTCTGTAATAGCCAAAGTGGGGATGCCCTCCATTCAGCTCCTAGGGGCCTATTTATAGAGTCTAGGGGCATTAAATCCCATGTAACCGCTCAACAATGGCATAAGTCCGTAATGGGGGTGCAAATCCGGCTTCGAAGCCTTAGAACCCCCCAACGGGGCTGGTTAGCGAGGTTAACCCGCTAGTATGCAGGACTCAACAGCATCCGAAGCCCTCAACGGAGTTAACCAGAGCTGCTGTTGTTTCCCATTCCTCACCGGTTATTTGGGTCATAACAACCCCCACTAAGAACGTGGGTTGTTCATCCTAAATTCCCACCCAATGGAGCGGGGATTGGTCAAACAACCTGTATATGTTATCCGCGCAGCGGATTAAGCTTCATGTGACGCTGGCTAGCCGTGCAGGACAGTCGTGCCGCAGCGCTGGGTAGTTGCGCTAGCTGTGCAGCGGAGCAGCGGTGTTGAAACTTCAACTAGCTTCTTTTAAGAAGAGCTAAGCGGCATTGAAACTTCAACTAGCTTCTTTGGAGCAGAGCTAAGCCTGCTTGATTCACAAGCTCTCGTGAACCGCGGGGCTGACCTTGTAGTTTTGTTTTCTCTGTTTTTGAGTATCAAACAGGCAATAGTTTAAAATGTTGGCTATATATGGTGTATCCAACATGTGTTCTTGAATATTGGAGTGCTTAGTGTTTGAGATATATTAGATATAGGTATGCCTCTACCTTTAATGTATCTGTACTTCATAGTCTGTCTTCATTTCTGTTGGTCCATTGATGTTATGGACCTTTGACTGACATATGGGTCCTTTTTCTTCTAGACAATTATGAATGTTTGATTGGATTGTGGTCCCCATTTCTTGGCCATTTTTCCTATTTTCGGCAAGGGTACACTGTTTTTTTTTGTTAAATCACTGAAAGACAGGTTTTAGCGAAAGAAAATCATCTTAGGTGGATTGGACATGTGCAGCCTTGACCAAAAGTGAAAAGACGCTCCAGTGAGCGATAGGATATTAGTTGAAGGGGCAATTAGAACTAGAGGTAGGTCTAAATGAACTTGGATTGAGGTGGTTAAAGAAGGATATGCGTCTTGCTAGTGTTACAGAGGACTTGTCCCCTAACAGAGCTGAATGAAAGAAAAGGATTCAAACAGCCGACCCCAAAAATATGGATAATGGCTCTGTTGTTGTTGTGCTGAAAGAGGTTTCAGAAATTTGTATGGGTTACACTATGTTGTCCCAAACAGTTATAGATTGAATAGAAACAGTTATAACTGTTGTCCCAAACAGTTATAAGCATTGGTATAAAGAAAAATATTAATCACCTGGTAATCGGGTGCCTAATCTGATTAATCAAGTGGCTGATTAATTACAAATTCCAAATAATTGCATAATTGTGATTAATTGCCGAGTTATCCGATTAATCAGTAACCACCCATGTACCGAGCGCGTAAAGAAAACCACTGACCTTTAATTGCACCTTGTAAGATCACCCTTTTGTAGTAATCTTGTGTTCTCTTACAAAATTTTAATAGCAGAGTGAAGCAAGTACTTGTACAGGTTATTGCTGAAGAATTAGCATTGCTTGTGGTTTTCTTTATTTGAGTATCATATCGTTGTATGAACTGTATACGTCCTTAATGTTCTGCACAAATACAATTGATTGAACATGCTATATATTAAGTTTGGACTAATAATTGGCTGCTCTTGCAGTATTTGGGACTGGAAGGATGCAAGAAGAGAAATCAATTTTGAAGATGCCCGTATGTTGGCATCTGATAAATGGAATCTGGACAATGTATGTTCTTTCTCTTACTCTTATGATTCACAAAGTGTTATAACTCACTGGTTGTCTCTTTTTCCTTGAGAGTATTCTGAAGACTTTATAGATACAAATATGACAACAATAGGTTATAGACAAGGACAGGGAAACACGAACATGGCACTGATTTGGCATATTCTATTGTGTTTAGGGTTTTGTGCCGTCCGGCCGTGTATCATAGACACGCGTTATGTTGGAGTATATGTGCTCCATTGCTGTCATTGTTGTATAATCAGATACTTATTGCTAATTATTGATTTTCTATCATTTGCTTTGCCAGCTTGCATGTTATACTATTTTTTATTTCCTTAGTATCTTCTTTTTCTGGATGCTGAGTCGCTCCCCTTCAACCCCATATGATGATGAAAATTGAATTTCTAACCCATTGTTCTTCAACATTAGTTTTTCCATCATTTACTCTCTAATTTTAACTTTTTAACAATTGAATCCTTGTTTTTTTTTAATCTTCAGTGAATAATGTCTCTCTTTCTTGGTGCTGTTCATCTTTTGATCTTCAAATTTACCGTGCAACTTTTATGTACCCGTGATGCTGTACTTCTGGTTCTTTTGTAATGCATTTTAGTATATGCTAACAGAGGGGGAAGTAATAAATTTATTTGTTGTCAGAGGCAACATAACAAATTTATCCATTGCAAGCAAGCAAAACAGTTCCCTTCGAATCGAAGTTTACCATTAGAGTACTGCCATGAACTTTTTTACCATCAAGTTAGGCTGTATGGATCAACTAGGTGGAACATGTACCTGTAGCACATATTAACATTGAGGATTGGTCTAGACTCCTTGTCTACTTTCTAGGGTACTTCAAGGTTTCTCTTTGTTTCATGTGTAGATTCCTTTCTTATGGTTTGTTCAATCTTAGCATATGAGTCTATTGCTCTTTTACAATAAGATTGTCTGAAATATGGATGCCCGACAATTACTATTACCAGATTGAATGACATTTAGGATATTTGGATACTGAATTTGGGAATTCCTTATCAATGTTTTTTTTTATTGCAGGACATTTATGTTGCCTGATATGGATGGCCAGTATTTACAAATATTGTCGATATATTGTCTGTGATATGATATCCATTGCCCCTTGGGCCAAATCCCAATTTGACATAAACCCAATATTTGAACAAGGACGATAAAATAGAGGGGATACTTGGAGGCACGGAAAGGAAGGCAGGAAGGTTCATTTATAGTTTTCAGCTTGTAGTTTGGGTACGAGGGTTGGGGTTAGGTTAATAGGTTCTATGTAAATCTCTAACCACCCCAAAATGCTAAACAGTCTAAAAGTTGGATCCAAACCCAAATTTGTGATTGGTTTCAGGTTGGACAGTTGGGGTCCCTCCATGTCCCTAGTTGGAACATCCCGCCTTGAAATCTTCATTTTACCCTCTTCTTCTATCCATTTGGTACAATGTTTGAATCGATAGATATTCTGTTTGGATTACTATGAGTGTGTTCCATTTCTCTGTATAGTTTGAATTCCTTGGATTGCAATTATGGTGCTGATGATCTACTGTCCGTGATTGGTGGCAATGGCCCAATGCGGGTAGACAGTCATATTTGACCATTTTTTTCTAAGCTTGAATCGATAGATATTCTGTTTGATTACTATTATTGTTTGAATCGATAGATATTCTATTTGGATTACTGTTATTGTGTTCCATTTCTTTCTGTATAGTTTGAATTCCTTGGATTGCAATTATGGTGCTGATGATATACTATCCATGATTGGTGGCATTGGCCCAATGTGGGTAGACAGTCATATTTGACCATTTTTTCTAAGCTTGATCATGGTTGTGTGGATGAAAAAAAGAAAGTTATGTATGTGATCTCTCCTAAAAGTTTCTACTTTTGAAAAAGAGAGCCATGAAAGATCCTTCCCCCAAAGCGTCCTTTCAGTTGCCAGATCCCATTTCAAGTAGCATTTTGAATGAGAGAACAGGAGTCGTCACGAGTCTGACTATATAGTAACTTGAGAGAAGATAGTAATTGAGCATCTCCAGTAGGAACCTATTTTCTCTGGGTGCCACCTGCCAATAAGTTTCCCTGCGACTGGAAAGAGACCTGCTTTAGCAGATTAGGTGCCCTTAGCACCATCAGAAGCATTTATATTAGATCAGTGTTTAATGGCATCCTGTAGTAAAATAATTTCAAGATGTGTTTTGGTTGCACTTTCTGTTTGAACACTAAGCGGATAATTGGTTGTGCAAGTAGTTTAGATGTTTTGGTATTTGATTGTGCAAGTAAAATCCAATTACATTAACAATTTATAAGATCCCTCCCTAATTGGTTGTGGCCAAAATGAACAAAATTTTCTACTTAAAGCAACAAACATTATATAAAGCATCTGTAAATACTAAATACTCTTAACAACACACAGGATTTCCGACACTTTTTTCAGGGACAGATCTTACACCGTATTTCTTCTACATAGAATTTTATTTATCATTCATTGTTGAGTACCTGATAAACTTCTTATTTATGTACATATCATATGCCAAGTGAAACTCATTTCAATCAACGCATTTTTTCTTTCCGGTGTCTGGCAGATTGACTATTTTGTAGATTGCTACCACTCTGGTGCTGATGATAGACTATGGGTGATTGGTGGGACAGGCGCAGGGACACTGGGCTACTTTCCCATAGATTGTAGTAGTTCGGGAGCTATTGGGTCCCCGGAGGCCATTCTGGAAGGTGGCCATGCAGGGGTTGTGAGAACTGTACTACCTGTTTCACACATCAATGGAAGCATCGCCCAGAGCAGGGCCGTCTTTGGATGGACTGGAGGTGAAGATGGCCGCCTTTGTTGTTGGTTGTCAGACGAATCATTTCAAGCAAATCGTTCATGGATTACGAGCACATTAGTTGCAAAATCCCCTAGGGCTCGTGGTAAAAATCGGCACCATCCATATTGAAGGGTCATTGTAATTATTACCTGCTGTGAATTAGGGGACTTGTTGCGGGATTCATGGAATGTACGGCAATGTGCTTAAGAACTTTCATCCAATGTACTTATGTAAAAACAGTTGAGTTGTACGAGCGCCTTCTCTATATCAAGTGTGTTGTCGAGAACTTTCATCATTTTGAAGCTCGATCTCTCTCATTTCTTCATTTCTTGATAGTTCTGTGATATTTAATGTTCTGGAGTTTCTTCTGCAACATATTCAATCACTTGTTTTAGCCAACAAAGGGCTGTTACTTCACCATTTTTTCACCATACCATATTTGGTTCTAGCAAGAAAGCACATAGTACAGACCAAGGCAACAAAGAACTGGAGAACCCTTGGTAAATACCCATATCAGGAACTGACTTGTTAATCCCAGTTCCCACTCGCAACTTATATATGACATCTCTGGCTCTCTGGACTGAATTAAGATTAGCAGAGATGTTAACTTGTAGTTTGGGGTTCTTGTTGTACAAGGACAGGTTTCGCTGATGGTCGGCAGGTGGAGACATAGTACGCTGGGTGATATGATTTCACAGAGAAGCGGATTGAGATCCATGACTCGTTTGGTGTGTTGCATGACGAAGAGAGAGTGGCGGCAGCATTCTGAACGTAATGATGAGGTTTGGTGGAAATGTAAGAAAATATGGGGCAGAGTTGCTTTAAAATCCGTTTAAATCATTCTAATCCTTCCGAAGTCTGCTTAATGCTTTATGTTTTCATGTTATATATATATATATATATATATATATATATATATAGTCATCTAATCTTAACCATTGGTAAATCAACGGTTAAGATTAGATGACTTAAAGCACCATCCAACGGTGCAAATAGGAGGGATGCTTGGGGATGCAATCCTCGTATATATATATATATATATATATATATATATATATATATATATATATATATATATATATGGGTGTCTTTGACACGGCCGCTTGGTTTGGTTTTTGAAAAAAAAAAAAAATATATATATATATATATATATATATATATATATATATATATATATATATATATATATATACACACACACACACACACACACGCAGAGAGAGAGAGAGAGAGAGAGAGAGAGAGAGAGAGAGAGAGAGGTATGCTTTTTTTTTTCTATTAAATGAATCATTAAAGAATGTGGAATTCAAATAGCTGGCCCAAAAAGTTTGAACGAAACATTTGTTATTGTTGTTGTGCATTGCCACAAGTATAGATTTATGAAATTCCTTGTACCTCGTGTTAATGCACCATGAAACAGAAGCAAACTAAAGATCCCCTCTCATGGCTTGACAAGCAAGGCCTAAGCTATCCCTTTCTTCCCATTTCTTTCACCTTCCTTTGGCTACAAAAGCTTAACACAGATTTGTAGTGAGCACTCAACTCACCTTTCTAACTAACACCACCATTTGTCAAGCACAGCCACAGCCACAGCCACAGCCATGCCGAGATTGATCTACGACTCCTCCGACGAGCGGTCGCCTTCTTCCAAGGAGCGGTCGCCTTCTTCCAAGCTATTCGGGCGCCAGAGGCCTCTTCATAATCTTCTAGGCGGCGGACGAGGTGGTGCAAAACTCCTAAACTATTATAGCAATTTGTTAATGTTATAATTAGACAAATGTTTAGGGGACTACAACAATTAGTAGACAATTTTTTTTTATTTTTTATGGTCTTTGCTATTTTAGCATTGTCAAAATTTTAACAATTCTGGTTTTATATGGGCTGCCAAAATTTTGACAATCATGGATATTGCACGCTAAAATTTTGACAATTTTTTAGAATGTCAAAATTTAAATTGAGTCTTGAAAAAAAAAAATGTGTTGTCGCTAACATTTGCCTGCAATTATTGCTTGCAACTGAATGCACAAGAGTTTAATCATGCATGCAGTGGCTGACATCTTGCTCTGGCGAAAGAAGCGAACGTCGGCCGCGGTTCTGGCTGTGGCCACCTCGATATGGTTTCTTTTCGAGGTGGCGGAGTACCATTTCCTTACGCTGCTCTGCCACCTTTCCATCGTAGTCATGCTCGTCGTCTTCATCTGGTCCAATGCTGCCCCTCTCTTCGACAGGTAGCCGTGATTGTTTAACTGTTCAGTAAGAAGTCTCTTGTATATTTTTTTTTATTACGGTCCATACGCACATACACGTCCTTACAGTTGCGTCTCTTTCGCATTGCGTTGCAGGTCTCCTCCCAAGATTCCTGAGTTCATCTTGTCCGAACGCACTTTCAGAGGAGCCGCATCGGCGTTCCATGCGAGGTTCAACCGGTTCCTCTCCATCCTCCACGACATTGCATGCGGAAAGGACCTCAAAGCATTTCTCCTGGTATCTAAATCAATTCATTGCATACTCCATCAACATCGTTTCTGACATTCCAAGAGCCATATGTACAAATACTAGAAAAATACATTTTTAATCACTATAAAAAGGATTTTTTTTTTTTCCCTGATATTCTAAACCATGTTACTGCAGCTTCTAAAAAATAGGGAGACCTAAATCTAAAATAAAAATTTCACATCAATTATATACGAAAGTTAATTTTTTAAAAAAACTTTTCAGTTTTTGGGACCTTGTGCAATCGCAATAATTTTGCAGAACCAGAACAATTCACAATAATTTTGCAGCTCTATTGACCATCCTTACTTTCCTGTAGGCAATTGCTTCCCTCTGGATACTCTCAGTGATAGGAAGCTATTGCAGCTCCCTGAGCCTAATATATTTTGGTAAGTACTGTGAAAAATCCTCTAGAGAGCATCGTTTTAATACGATGTCAAATTGAAGAGGAACTTACAAATTTCGCCTGCAGTCTTCCTGTGCATCCACACGCTGCCGGCTCTGTACGAGCAATACGAGCGCGAAGTCAACCACCTTGCCAGCAAGGGAAGCCGCGACATCAAGAAGATCTTTAAGAAGATCGACTCCAAGGTTCTCAACAAGATCCCAAGAGGTCCAAAGAAGGATAAGAAGTTCAAGTAAAATGTTCATGTGAGCCCCAACAGGAATAAATTTGACATCAAATGAAAGGAACATGAGTTCATTGTATGAAACATCAGGATGAATTGGGAGCAAAAGTGAATAAATTACAAGAATGTATATATATATATATATACTTGGTATCAATGCAAAATGCAGATTACTTGATTACTATAACAAGAATAAGAAATGGATTACATGACGAAAAAACTAACATTAAAATCAAAACGCTGCATAAGAATGGCTTATTACTGTTAAGATTTGATCATCACAAGTGAAAATTCTGTGTGTATCCGAGCTAGCTCTACCAGCTTGGACGGCTCGCTCTTCTCCAAGGAAACTGATGACTGGCACTAACCATAGCGCAGAATAAGTCAGCTGGGATGCCTTGGAGAGTCATCAGGTCCCTTTGCTTTCCCTCTTAACATTTCCCCGAAACCACCCCTCATGATTCGTCGGAACGTCGTACCGTCTTGCTGGGGCGCTGGACTCGGTTGGGGGGTGGTGGGAGAAGCAAGTGGCTCGAGCGCTTCTTCTTTCTTCCCCCGATGGGCACTCTCGCCAAAAAAGCTGGTCATAGAGGACGCAATGCCAAGATGGGCGCCCATCACTTTGCTGATGCTTTCGAATGCTCCGCCAGACCTTTCCTTCATTATGATTTCTAGTGCTTCCTTGTGGGCTGGATCCAGAGCATCATGGTCTTTTAGCAAGTTCTGTATTGCTGGTAAGAGCAAGTCTCGGATGCTAGTTGCTGGAAGATCTGCAACAAATACATAT
Source organism: Iris pallida (assembly GCA_029216955.1). Classification (NCBI taxonomy): domain Eukaryota; kingdom Viridiplantae; phylum Streptophyta; class Magnoliopsida; order Asparagales; family Iridaceae; genus Iris; species Iris pallida. The sequence goes on along the minus strand of JANAVB010036615.1, from coordinate 4,879,830 downwards.
AGTCACGTAGAGAAGTCGACCACAGTATATAAATAAGTTATTGATCAAACACATTATTAGTTAGTTTGGTCAACTAATCTGGAATGCTTAATGGCGAAATGTGAACCAATTCTTGTTTTTTTCATGATCAAGTAGTTATTTGTGTCATAACCTTGATTGATTTAAAGGTAAGCATTCTCCGTACACACATTCATGGTTCTAACCATTAGATGGTGCAAAGCAGCACCACCGGACACCATTAAATACACACAGTATACACTACACAAATCTCCTAAGAGACGCATCAATGGCTCTACCATCTGGACTCTCTTGCATAGAAGATGAGGAAAGAATAACAGCAGTCAGATGCAGGTATATCGTTTTTTATTTAGTAGAGAAGGCCTCCTAAACTCTGTGTCTGTGTTGTGTGGACAGTGTCGTACCATGTCTTCTATTAGCTTAACTGTATTTTTGTAAGACTGGTGCATTATACACGTGTCGACTAAAGATTCCTCCTTTACAGCAACTTTGCCTAGCCCCCTTGTTCGAACTCAATAGAGGTCCTGAACTATCAGAAATATATCCAGAGATCAGATGATAGTTTTTCAGTGGTATGTCATGGTCTCCTGATTTTAGGTTCGAAGGATGAAATTTTTCATCCTTGAATCAGCTCATTTAGCGACTTATCTTTCAACTTGTTCCCGAGTATTTAGTAATATCCTGAAATTTCTAGACCTAACCGACTAACAAGTTTGATTTTGGTATCGACAACGGTGGATCATTGAGTATATCTATATATTATTCATTGAGTATATCTATATATAGGTTGGAACTCTGTCATGGTCCGGTCTCTGCACTCCGGAGTTATAGCAATAAAAAGCAATCCATGAAACAACAGTGATAAGAATGATAACTAAACCATGTATTCTGGTAACTATGAGGTAATATTATACTCAAATTGACAAAATGGATTTCCCTATATCACCAGGATTTATAATAAAAATAAAATAACTCAGCCGGACTCGAGTGACCCTTGTGGTTACCGGGGGAGAGGCATAAGACCATGGCTGGGTGACGGAAGTTCAGTGGATCGAGCCACGGGGCCGTATTATTCCTTCCACTTATAAAAATGGTGGGAGTTGGGGGCAGTGGGGCCAAAAGGCATGCAATGCAGCATGCACAAAGTCCCGTGCTAACGCCGAACATCTCAAAAAATAAACAAGATACTAAATATTGAAAAAATCATGAAAAATACAGAAAATACTATATTAAAAATAATTTTGAACAAAGGGTACAATAAAAGCCTGGATGAATTTACAAGGGAAATGTGCATGTTATTCTTAAAAACCTAGCTTTTGATACTAGGTTTCACTCACTATCACTTGGTATTTTTGTGCATATTTTTTACCACCGTGTAATGTTTATGCAAGATTCTTACTGGATCATTCTTTACTAGTTCATACAACCACATTCTTTTGGAAGTCTTACAGATGAGTAGCTTCGTCCTAACTAGACTTCTAAATGTTATAGTTAAGTATTACAGAGATGTCTCTAGTTAGTATTTCTTTACATCCTACTATACTGAGAAAACTTGATCAGGCACTAAAGTCTTGTTTTAGTATTGCATTGGTATGCACATATTCTAATGCCATGTATTTCATATATTTCGACTCCATAATATTTATATCATTGTACACTTTTACTCTTTCGATCAAAGATGAAACTGTTTTAGACGTACTTTTAGTTCTCACAAACTTAAACTTTTTTATTTACATACTTATTGCTTTAAAATTGTTCCAGTCACTATGGGATCATTAGATCTGATTACTATCTTTTGTTGTATACACCCCCGTGATTCACTAGTGAGGCTTCATCTAAGTCGTTGAGTGTGTACATCTGCTCACTCCAATGCTTTTACCCCATAGTTGGTGAGTAGTCATAGCGGGGTCTGAATTTCTTTCTCATGTACTGCTTACTAGAGCTTGGTACTGCTTAATCTAATTTTGGACTTCAAAATTTATTTGTTTAGAGCTGCAGCTGAGACGATAGCAAAACACTTTGAGACTGAGCTTTTTAGGATTAGATTGGACATAATCTGGTAAATAATTGCTCCAGTTGTATTGATGCGCTGAACCTGTTAACTAGCATTTTAACTTTCTTGTTGCTAATTGCTGTTTTAAAGAGTGCCTATCAGGCTCAGCATGCTTATGGAACTCGTCTTGCCACACAACAAAACATAAAACTACCTGCAGCGTTTGGTGTGTGATAGACCCTCTAAAAAGTCTTACCATTAGTGCTCAAAATCCTTAAAAGGAAAAGTTAGAAGAATGGAGAGGGAGAAAAAAGAGAAATTTATGGCATACAACAGCTCTGAGGGTTGTGTTGAAGTAGGGTGACATTCTAATACAAAACTTCATAACAGTTTCGCAAAGTATGATGACACAATTATTGGTTCAATTACCTGAACAATGACATCAACTAAGTCAAGAGCACAAGAACAACACCTTAGGCTAACAGTCAAACAATCACCATAAATAAAGGTAAAAGAAATACAAGAGTTGTTGTTTATTAGTTTAATTTAACTAACATAGTCTCACATTAGCGTACAGTATACAGAGGATTATATATAGCACAGCTGCTCGCTTCCATGATTCAATCATGTGTCCTAGTGAGCAGGTGCAAGAAATACAAGAGTGGCTGCAGCTTACTTCAATTCAACTAATACATAATTGCACATTAGCGTACAGTATAGAGAAGATTAATATATATAGCACAGTGTAGTAATTTTACATATCGATGCTTTCCTCTATTCCATCACACGTCCTAGTATCCACGCAGTCACTCGGTAGCCATTAGGCTTTCCCTTAGGATAATCATAATCAACTTTTGGTGGCAAAGAGATCAAGGTGTGAGGTGGGCCGGGCTGGCCCGGCCCGGCCCGGCCCGGGCCCATTGTTGACCGGGTTTGACCGGGCTTAGCACGGATGGAGGATCAGGCCGGGCCGGGTCGACCCGGAATAAAAAACATCGAACCCAGCCCGAATCCGGACCCGGATAGGTTCGGGCCGAGTCGGGTCCGGGCCCGGGTTAGCCCGCGGGCTGACCAACTTTAAAAAAAATGACTCAGTTTTTAATTTATACTATACTTGTTTCTACTTTTAACACAAACTGATTTGGAACTATTGGTTAGCATAATGGTTGATAGAAATTTACTTTGGAGGGTTCATAAGCCCACACTCCATTGTAGGTTTTGAATTTTTTCAAATTATGTTCGGGCCGGGCCGAGCTGGGCGGCGGGCTTGGAAAAACTGAACCCAGCCCGGATCCTGTGAGGAGTACGGGCCTGGCCGGGCTAGCGGGGCATTTCTTTTGACCCAGCCCGAATCCGGTGGTCTTATGGGCCGGGCCGCGCTGGCCCATTGACTGGGCCCGGGCCGACCCGGACAGGTTTTGACCGGGCCGGTTCAGAGCCGGTTTCCGGGCTAATACACACCTTGGCAGAGAGATGTGAGTAATGATTATTATTCTAAATATTGAATGATGATTTCTGCAACTTTTGGAAAGAGTGGCTAGCATATATATTGTAGTAGCAAATTAGCTTCATCAAGAAAAATAAATTAGTAGGGAAATCGATCCTTCTGTGGGGCTAACCTGTGGCATCTAGAGCACGAACTGCTTCACAAAATGTATTTGCTCTCTCACGGCGACGTATGACGTCATTTCCTTGCGATGGCGTGGCTGTAAGTTGAAATATCTTCGACAAAAGATGTATGAAGAGTCAAAGAAACTAAAATAAGAAACTAAAATAACAAGAGAAAGGCCAACTTTTGGACACCAAAAGGGTAATCTATATAAGGATATATTCTCGTAGCCTCTCTGTTGTATGTGGTACTGCCACCACCAATGCATGTACAACAGAAACTGTAGCTTCATGTGACCCATCTTCAAGGAAAGCATCCATCTGTATTCGTATCTTCTCAACAATCTGAAAGGCCAGCAATTTAATTAGCTCATGATTGGGGATCCTTTCAAACAATCAAAGCAATAGATTAAAAAAATGTCACATACCATGTCATTTTTGAAATGCTGAGCAACAGCCCCAAAAGCTTCAATACTTGCATATTTGACATTCAAATTTTGATCAGAACCAAGAGTAACAAGTGCTGGTAAAACATGAGTTGAAGCTAGTTTGACATCGATATATGGTACCTATATTTTGAAGAATTAGAGTTATAAAGACAGATCATAAACAGAACCAGTAACTTCCATAATCAATGATTGCAAACATACAAGGACTTTTATCAGATTTGCAGCATCTGTCTTCATATTCTCATTGGAGCTCACAACCATTTCCCATAAAATATTGAAAATGATCCCATGGTGCTCTTCGAATGTGCTGCATTAGAGCAATTTACTAGTTTGATATACTATAGGTTACAATCAAATAGGAAGAATGTTTCAAACGTGATACCAACCAAAGGAAGCGCACTGCATCAATGACCTCAGAACTACGATATACAGACCAGGAACTTTCACTCATTGTGTTTTGCACTAGTAACTTTCTCAAGTATTCTGATAATTGTTCGGAACTTGTGCTAGCACCCAATATACCAGACAATAACAGTGGAAGGACACACATTATAGCAAGTCTTTCTGCCAAAGAACTTTTAGGTCGCAAACCTGCAAGCAAACAGCTATTGATTCAATTCAAAACAAAATGATGTTAAAACTTCTGAAGAATATGTGCTTGCACACCTTTGACTCTAGACTGGATATTATAAGGAAAAAATGACAAATCAGCACTATCACCGTCCCCAACTGCTACCAGGAAAACAGGCAGCATAATGTGCTCAAGATAGTCATTCCCAAAACGTTCAGATACAGCCAAAAGGAACTGCAGTTATAATGTCAAATCAAACTTAATTATTAAAATGTAGTTACTCTAAGGATACATCATTAGAATTTGACATATAAAGTGGACTGTTGGGAACAGGCATTTGGTAGACACATACCTTTGTTATTCGAGTTCTTAGATTGTCTTCCTTTTGAGGTAAAAGGCAGGAAAGGTGAATTAAATCAGGAAAACAGTCGATGTACATCCAATCAAATGCAGGCCACTCTATATTACCCCTATCAACATGAATGCAATCACATGCATAAGAAAAAGTAATTTAAAACAGCAAATTCTAGAATATTGCTGTTTTTTTATATTTTGCAAAATGAAATATTCTCTTACACTAAAAACAAGAAAGTGAAGGAACCTTGGATAATGTGAGATACTCACCCTGAATATAACTGAAGCAAGGAAGTGGAGAAAAATGAATTTGGTTTCTCTGAAGTTGTTAGTGTTTCGGTACTAAAATTAAAAGGACAGGTCTCAATAGCTTTCTGATGAACAGGTCGCAGTAACTCCATCAGCATTCTTAATAAGACATCAATGTTCCAGCGCTCTCGTTCACCTAAAACACGAAGATGGGAATCTACGGAACCTTCGACCCCTGAGAGCGGTGGACACCTCTGAAAGTCAAGAGAGGGCACATCAGCAAATCATCCTTATATCCCATAAAATGAGCTAAAAAAGTAATGCCAATTGTACACGGACCTGGGCAGAGCCTATGACATGGGAAAGTAAGACACGCAGAATATGGTCCAATTTGCCACCCCAGCTTACCACTGCAGGAACAAGTTCTTTGAGTGACGTTTCAACAACCAATCCTGAAGGATCGCAGACCAATTGGAACATCAACTCCTCAACCTATAAAAAAAAGAATGCGTACAACTCAGCTTATCCTTTTTAATGGTGTTTTATCATTTTTACTAGGGAATAAGCCGCCAAGCTATTCCTGAAGCCATGTATTCCCTGCTCTATAGCTTACATTGCAGCCAATTCTGTGAAGTCAATTTTTCTGCGCCATGATTGCCTCTGGGCATTAGTGAGGCTGACCTTAAAGTATTTGTCCACATTTGGAAAGAGTGGAAGCAGCAATGTCAGGTTATGGGCTGCAGCCTCTCTCACAACTGTCGCTGCGTCTTCAACTAGTTGTTGCACGATGGACAAAATAAGAGAATCACGAATCTCAGGCCGAACAAATTCTGCAAGCTCTCCACATGACTGGGCAACTAGTAGCCTTCGCTCTTCATATATGTGATTTATCTACAGTTAAAGTAACGTGATTACCAACAGTCACAGTTTCACAGGACCAAAAACCGTTGTTCAATTTAGCATTTTACCAATTAGAAATGCACTCACCTGTTCCCAACACTGAGGAAGCAATTCCGTCTCTGTTCTCATCTCTCCCACATTCTTAGCTAGGGTTACACAAGCCTGTGAAGACCTAACTGATTAGAACTGAAAAACTATTTATTCACATTTGATTAATAAGACAGTAAAAAAGGTAAACATGACCCCTGATCTACTAACTGTATGTAACTCTGATGACTATATACTGTAACTTACATCCATGATAATGCGTCTCTGCTGTTCATCTGGACGTTTGATAAGATTAAACAATGTGTGTGTTAAAGAATCTCTCACACTGCTATCTGGGTGGCGCTCGATTGCACACATTATTAAAGGAAGAAGCTCCTGTATTCACAATATATATCCTATAAACAGAATTGAATACTCATACAAAGTAGGACAAAAAAGAAATCTCAAATGAGAACCTCACGATGGTTGATCAGAACATAGGGAACAATCTTTGGTAGAGCATCTGAAAGTGTCTGAATGGTTTCCAGAGCCTGTACAAGGAACATGGTTTTTATATTGATATATTATTATTATTATTGAATTAGTTGAACTAAACCTGATACAAGAACGTGTTTATGACATGAAGAATTTACCATCTTTTCAGATGTTGCTTCTCGCTTTGGGCTCTCTGATTTAGGAGTCAACCCAATTTCAACAACCGGTGGTTCCAAAGTCCGGTCATGAGAATTCTCTTTGCTTCCAGAATCACCATTCGCATTGTAAGAATCTAAAGATTGGTCTGGCGCAATATTACTAGGCTCAGTTCTTTCTTCTTGAAAGGTGTCACTGCCAGCACTCCCAACATGTGAACCTGGTATCAGATCAACAGAATTAGATAATACAACTACTTCATTCATCTTAACAACCTTCTCCACAGGCTGTGCATCATCAACCAAGCTTATCGTGGGCTCAGAATTTTCTGTAGTGGAAGTCAACTCCTTCACGTTCTCTGTTTCAGTATGTGAAGATCTCATTTCTTCCGTATAGTTTTCAGTGTGAAGTGAGACCGCACTTTCACTTTCTCCTGTAGCCTGCATCCTGCTAGATCTGGCTCCTTCTATGTGCATCTTCAACGAAGTGATTTCAGCTCTACAGTCATTGAGTTCCTTCCTTTGCAGCTCCAATGACTGTTTTAAAGCTTGTACCTTCAAAAGAATGTTTGTATAGATCACGCATCTTAAAAAGAATCTAAAGTATATAGTGTTAAATCAAGAGAATAACGAGCAACATGTACCAGAGTTTCCCTTTCCTTCAAGTCCTTTTGTGCAGCTTCCAAGGACCGTTTTAAAGCAGCAATCTGACCATCAGCTAGTTCCTTGTTCCTCCGCAAGAGACCCTTCTCATCATTGAGTCTCTCATTTTGTTTCAATAGTGACTCATTCTCCCGAGTAATGGATATCTTCTCCTACAGAAATATATTTATACAAATAACTATGAAAGAGTTCACATATGGTGATAGCAACAAAACTAACAAATAGTTCACCTTGAAAGGCATTGTATTTGAAAAAACATAGTAAAGTTACAAAATATGAAAGATGACATTGACCAACTACTGACGCATGGTTAATGACAAAAGGAGTCAGATTGAAGTTTAGCCATCAGATTGAAGCCAGTCCAGTTTAGAGAAAACAAATGGTTTTCTCTTCTGCAGTATCTTGTATGTGTATTGAATACTCATCTGATTTCATTTTCATAGCTATTGAAAACATTAGTTGATCAAGACTTTAAAGTAAGAAATTGATTGCATAAGATACCATTACATGTGTTATTTATAGTTTAAAGCTGCTTGTATTGACAATGTAGAAAAGTGATTATAACAACAGATGCATCATTCAGAAGACCGTGAAATTTAACTGTTATTGGTCCACCCACCTAGCAATACAACCTGAACACACACAAAAAATAGAAAATGATGTTGTTCTTAGTTGAAAGTCCTGGAATACAAACTTACCCTTATTCGCAAAAAAAATAGAAGCAGCCATGATAATATGTGTCAGTCTTTATATAGACAATAGTACAGAATACTATGGCATTAAAGCAGGGATCAGTTATCACTTAATAATATGAATGTAGCAGACCTCAAAACGTGCATGTAAAGCAGGGAAATAAAAAACGCAAATACCTGATAACAAGTATATCGAAAAGATTTTCATAAATTTTTGACATGATCTGCTTGATTAAGAAATTGTTGGGAATACCTCAGCAGCCTCGGTGGTGGATGAAAGGTACTGATAATAATAACGACGCAGTGCATCAGATACACAAGCTGAACTTTTAGGCCAAACATCAAGGTTTTGGTCAGTGACCTGTAAAATTAAGGTTATATCAGCATTTTATGCACAATAGATAATAAAGCGAAACGAAACAAATTTAAATTTGTGAATAAAACACGTATATTACATGAAATGCAACTGAGTTGACAACAAAGAAACAAGATGCAAGTACCGTAATATTATCAAGAAACAGGACACAGATGCTGCTGATTACAGGCTAACTGGCTAAGAAAGTAGTCCAGGATGCTACTTGATATAGCAACTGTCTAGCATACCATTATAACATACAGAAAAATACCAACTTTTCCTAAGTCCATCATAATCTTCCACAACCTTTAGAAATTGGTGTTATTCAAATTTTAAAATCATAATATGTTTATGAAGGTGTGTATCAAATTCCAGTTTACGATTAAGATAAAATGATAGTAGGTAAAGGATTCTGAAATCTTCTAGTATTGACGTGGAAAAGAAATTTAAGATAAAGACCCATAGTAAGAATTTGACCATGAACCATAGTCACAGCATTCGCGATTATTTTGGAAAGTTCGTGAATACTTTGTGCATTTATGACTGTTCAATCAGTTCGCGGTTAGAGTATAATGAACCACTTAACATATATATACATAAAGACTACTGAACACCAGAAAGAAGAAAAGGGAGGAAACCATGAAAATATAAAATAAGTATCAAACTACAAAAAAAAGGAAACAACTTATGCAATTTTGTACTTGGATTGGGAGGGAAAATTTGCAACCTACTAGCAGTAATTGTAGTCCTCCAATTTATTTCAAGTCATAATAATATCTAATACCAGATACTACATAGTACATACCACGGTGAGGCTGGTAAGTGCATAAGTAGTATTGCCAACACCTAGGCTTTCATGTTTGTAGTTTTCGTGACAAATTAAACGAACCTATTTGCGATACAATGTCCTTAGCAAGGTTCCAAACGGCGGTAGGTGGGTGCGCGGCGGAGAGAGTCCGCCTACCGCCTAGGCGGTCGATACATTTTGAGCATTTTTTACTATTTTACCACTGTTTTTTTTTTTTTTTTTTTGCATAATATACATATTTTAAGGGTGTTCCATGCATAACTAAATTGTAGAATGATGATTTCTAAAGTTTTAGTTTGTAAAAGTGAACCATAAGCCCATAATACTTACAAAACCTTTTTGGCCAAAATATCATGTTAGGAATTGCTCCGCCTAAGCGTCCGCCTACGCCGCCTTACCTCCGCCTATGCCTCCAACCTCCGTTGGCCGCCTACTCCACTGCCTACCGAAAAGCGGTGCAGAGAGAGACCGCCTACCGCCTAGACGGGCTAGGCGGCCGCAATTTAGAACACTGGTCCTTAGATTCTGCAAGGGGGGACGAAATTGTCTTATAGCTTCGTTGTCCGTACGCAAACCATGATTTGGATCTTCTCTAATAGTTAAATAGGAAACCATGTCTGTAACTACGCATACCACATGCACATCTTACGAGCTTCTTCTATATTCATCATCATCATCAAGTTGACGTTTCCGTGTGAGTTCTGAATTTTCTTTCCATGTTGTTACTAATCTATTAATCTAGACTGCCACTGAAGCTAAAAGTTGTTCATGATTGCTACTCACCTCCTCAATAAAAGTCATGGCTGTAAGACGATATCCAGCAGAAAGCAAGTACTCCTTAACGGCACAGTTGATATCTTTACGTTCAGCACCCTTCAGAGGACCTAAATCTGACAAGGAGCTCTCCCTTTTATCCCGCTGTTTTGTAGGACCATCAGTTGCATCAACATCTATATGAGATCCTGTTAAAAAAATTGAAATTAGATAGCAGTAGTTTTCTAGTAAATCATGCAAGTATGCATCAAAGGTGTGTAAAATGAGCCCTAAGCATACAGCAGACCAACTTTTAGCATTTTTCTGTTTTGCCTCTCCATAATGCCTTTTGAGACGACATGAACATAAATTTTCTAAAACATTCATGAGACACAACTATTGATACTCAAGATTCACACATGAACATGAGTTTGAGATGAAATCGGTAATTGATGTGTGATCGTGTAGATTTGACATACCGTTCCTGAATTAGGTTGAAGATGAGAGACCAGCTCTCTAATCAGCCCATAGGGGAGGTAAAAAAAAACAAAGAAAAGGAGACTATCAAGAGAGAATTTTCTAGGTGCCATTAAACGAGTCTTCAAGAGAGAGGAGAGATCTCATAAGGAGAGGGTTGTGAATTGAGGTTTGTGCCGTTGTAATCCTTGTAAAATTTCACACTAGATGCAGTAGATTGTAAGGTATAAATTTCACACTAGATGCAGATTCTTTTTTCTTATAAAATTGAGACAGATGATAATATACCTCGCATTAAACATGAAGTCCATAAGGTGACTTGGGCCCTTTGATTCGCGACTATACAAATATGTGTGTATGTGTGTGGAACCTTCTAGGAAGCAAGGGACGCTACAAAAATCTAGGCCGTGTCGTGTCAGACATGTATCGGACACAAACTCAAAAGTACGCTATGGTCCGTGCAACATATCGTGATAGACTTCGTACTAGAAACAAACCATTAGTTGCACCAGATGATGGCTCGTTTTGTTTCTGCAGCTCCGTCCTCATCCTCGACAGATCCTCCTCGGCCAGACGGAGCTTGTACTCGCTGATCGCCAGCTTCTCCTCCACGCTCACCTTCTCCTCCAGCAGGCTCTGGGGGTCCGCGACTGCAACCAAACGCCAGAATCAATGCCGTGTCCGTGTCCGTGTCGAATAAGAAGAAGAAGAAGAAGAGCGAACGACCGAGCAACTGAACCTTTGAGGGAGTTGAGGCGGGAGATTTGGTCGGGAGGGAACTGGTTGGGGTCGGCGAAGAAGTCGCGGAGGCGGATGGCCTGGTCCTGGCGGCCGTCCTCGAGGAGCTCGTGCAGGAGCTCGAACGCGGTGAGGAGGTACTTCTCCTCGAGGAGGAAGTTCACCACGCAGTTGCACAGGGACGACCGCTCCACCTCCATCCTCAGCCGCACCGACGACGACGACGACGGATCCATCGATCGGATCGCTCGCGCTGCAGCTCTCAGATCTGTGCGGAATCTCTCCCTAGCTCGCGCGACGATTTATTGATTCGTCGTCATCTCGTCTCTTAGACCATCGCTCGAACACCTAGGCAATTCTCCAGATCTGCTGACTATGTTGTGGAAAATAAATGGAATTTAGAAGCATCCCCCCAAAGGCCCAACAAACCTATAAAACCCACCCACATATAAAAATCTAGCGAATTAAATCAAATCTTATATAGGCCGATTTATTAAATCATTTATTGCATTCGATAGACGATCCGGCCCGGTCCTGTTTCTCTTGTGGGTCTAGATAGATTTATCAGATCCACTAATGTATCCAACATGCAAAATATATACACACGATATTGACTTTTTTTTTTGAGCCCACTATATCATGTGTTCTCGCTAATTGTATCGACACTAGGGACCACCATGAGATATTATCCATTAATGTTAATATCTCATAATATTCGACATGCAAACACAAAAAGATAGTGCTAGTTAGAGTTTAGACCTTGGATTTTATATCAGCTTAGAGTTTAGGTCATGACTTGTCCAATTGACAAGTTTTGACCTTTGACTTTTAATTTTAGTTTTATTTTTCCTATTATACCCTTCCAGTCTATAAAGAAAAGTTTAATTGTCACCCATGAGAGAAAGGGCATAATTGGAAAATTAAACAAAACAAATAAAGTCAAGGGTCCAAACTTTTCAATTGGACAAGTCAGGACCTCAACTCTAAACTGGTATAAAATCCAGGGTCTAAACACTAACTAGCCCAAAAAGAGAATACACATACAATATTGACCATTTCTTTAGCCCACTATGTCATGCATTCGTCCTAATTGTATCGGCATTAGCCCTAATTGTATCGGCACTAGCAGTCATTACGATATATTGGTCTTAGTGGATTCAAACTCTCCTATATCTTGCTACTAATGTATATGATTGAGGAGGGCAATGTGACTCTTCATTGGTGTATTATGATTTGATCCTTAACTTTGTTGGTTATCTAGCCTACTTCAAGGTCCAGAGAGTAATTTTGGAGTCATCATATTACACGTGTCAAGAAGGGAGAGAGATGTTAAGATGAGTTTTCTTCTCGATGTAGAGAATATTCGATGGTCGGTGACGCGCGTTGTTTAAAGAGAAGAAGTTCATGAGATCGAAGGAGTCGACATATGAATTGGCGGTATACTAGCAGTATATATTTTCGAGTTTGACGATATGCTTCTAGTATACTTTTGGCACATTGGTGGTTCGTATTTCCAAGATGGCGGAAGGCTTTCAAAATACTTTTGGCATAGTTGTAGTACATACCGCCATCATGATCTCAATTAGATTTAACGATTCATATCAGTTCCACGTTTTAAGTTTTTGGAAAATGTCTATGTATAAGCATCTTTAACATAATTGGAGGCTAATGTCAATATTGAAAAGGGTTCAAGGATTCCACTATCAATCTAAGAGTTCTACGATTTTCATAGTTCTTCTACTTCAAGGCATAGAAATATTGTGATGATTAAGCATCCTCTTCTTCTCCATGAGGGGTTCGAGATCGTCACCATGGTGTCAATGTACAAAAAAATTCTAGGTGAGAGTTTCTTACAAGACGTCATGTTCAACTAAACTTTATTATTGTATTTTATTTCTCTTTAGATGTGTAAGATACTTAAATCTTGGGATAATTGAGTTGATAAAGTCATTGCATCTGAAATCTTTGTGAATAAAATTTGGGACTTGCTAGGTTTCTCTAGCCACCACAAATCATGTGTGTTTGATATTTGCTTGGCCTTAGTTCGTAAGTCGAATCTTTTGTGTGTGTGTTCGACACTCCCGCGCCCAACAAAATTCAATGCACAATTGAAAAATTATTGTGTTGTTAAGAGCATCAATAGTAAGGCTCATCTCAATTTCTAAATTACAGACTCAGAATGCAAAGCTGATTTTGTATAATAGTAAGGTTCATTTAAAGTCTCATGATGGTCTCATTCCAGCCACAATAGCTATAGTCTGAGTCTCAAATTTTTACATAATGTGGGAACTTATTTTGTAGAATATTAAGACTCAATTTTTAGATTCTAGATTTTATATTAATTTTTGAAAAAAGAAGAATGATGACACCTGACTTTATATCCATTCATTTTATTTGGGCCTCAAGATTTATTTGTTTAGACTTTTCATACAAAACCAACACATTGTACATATATATTTTTATTATAAATTTGGGTTTCAAGATACATTTTTAATTTTCATCTACTATTGATGCTCTAAGAGCATCAATAGTTAGGCTCATCCCAATTTCTATATTCTAGATTGAGAATACATGAGTCAATTTTGTAGAATAATAAGATTCAGTTAGAATTATATGATGGTCTTGTCTCACCAATAAGAGCTACAATCTTGGCATCAGAATTTATACACGACCACGTTTTGGAATGACGGAGGACAAAAAAAATGTGACAGTATGTAATAGGACTAAAAAATTAACAGCCATAAAATTAGAGTTTTCTACCTTCAGGATTGTTGTCCTAATTTTAGTTGTTGTCCTAATGTGTTGCACTTGAGATAAAAAAAAAAAAAAAATGGTAGTTTAGGATGGAAGTACATGAAAAATATTTATATCATCCCCGACAATAAGAGCATCTCCAACCCTACTGTGAGTTTGGAAAAAATGGTTGGCACGTAGGAATAACAAGTATTTTTTTTCAAAAGTACTTCTCCAATGCAAATGTGAAATAAATTGTGAAGTTGACATGACAATGACATGGCAAGGAGAATGTGAAGTTGGTTGTCTAGATTTAGACAATGCACTTCACAATGACTTTATGTCCACATCATCAATTATATATATATATATATATATATATATATATATAAATATGGGAGCGGATCAAAAGCCCCTTAGAAAGCCCCCCAAAAACCTCCCTCACTCTAATTCGTAATATTAATGTTAATATTAATTTTTTTAAATTTTTTTTATATTAATGTTAATTTTAATGTTAATATTAATGTTAATGTTAATGTTAATATTAATTTTAAAGTTAAGTTTAATGTTAATTTTAGTATTTAATATTAATATTAATATTAATATTAACATTAACATTAATATTAACATTAATATTAATATTAAATTACGGATTAGAGTGAGGGGGGTTTTGGGGGGCTTTCTAAGGAGGACTTTTGATCCGCTTCCTATATATATATATATATATATATATATATATATATATATATATATATATATATATGGAAGCGGATCAAAGGTCCCGTCCGCGGAGCCCCGTCGAAGCCCCGCCCCCCCCTGCACCATCGGATCGCGCGGGGCCCGCGTGGGGCCCGCCCCCGTCCGCGCGATCCAACGGCTAAGGGAGGGCGGGGCTTCGACGGGGCTCCGCGGGCGGGGCTCCCGATCCGCTCCCTATATATATTTTATATATATATATATATATATATATATATATATATATATATATATATATATATATATGCAAATGACCTCTAGCCTAGTGGTTAAGAGAGATGCATGCGGCCCAAGTGGTCGGGAGTTCGAGCCCCGATGGAGGCGAGTTCGCCACAATTTCCCATTGCTTCAAAAAAAAAAAAAAAAAAAAAAAAAAAAAAAAAAAAAAAAAAAAAAATATATATATATATATATATATATATATATATATATATATATATATATATATATAAAAGAAGAAGTAAAAAGTTTTCTTGGAAGTTGAAAAAAGTAATTTTATTGTCTTCTCAAACTTTTGCATTGGAGAACATATTTTTAACTCATTGTCTTGTGTGAATGTCATCTTGCCACATAGGAAAGACATTGTCTTATGTCTCATGCCACATAGGATTTACAACACAAAACAAGACAATAGGGTTGGAGATGCTCTAACACTGGCATTCGTTAAGGTGAAAGTAAGTTGCTCCATTGATGAATGACACTTGTTGCTTGACTATCATTTGCCCCCCTTGTAAGTATGGAGAATGCTAAGTCTACAACCAAATCTTTATAACATTTTTACAACATCTCTCTCCCATGCCTTAGAGCATCTCCAACCATATTGCCTTGTTAAGTGTTGTGAGTCTTAGGTGGCACCTATGTGGCATGAGCCACAAGACAATGTCTTGTTTATGTGGCAAAATTATATCTCAAAAGACAATGAGATAGAAAGACTCTCTCAAATGCAAAAGTATTGAGAAGACAATAAAAAATATTTTTTCCAACTTTCCAGACAACTTTTAAGACAACTACTCATCTTCTTTCTTTTTTCTAATATTTTTTATTCATAATTGATGACATGGAAGAGAAGACATTGTCAAGTGCATTGTCTAGAACAAGACAATCAACTTCACAATGTCTTCTTTAATTTTTGGCACATAAGTTTCACAATTGACTTGACAATTGCATTGGAGAAGAACTTTTGAATAAAATTTTGTCATTCCTATGTGGCATTAACTTTTTTCCAAAGTCACAATAGGGTTGGAGATGCTCTAAGTATGAAGAATGCTAAGTCTACAACCAAATCTTTATAACTTTTTACAACATCTCTCTCCTGCCTTACACATGGGTCCCACCTTCCTTCTCATCTCATGATACATGTGCTCCATCCGACTCCAGCACTTTCTCTCCTCCTCCAATGGAAGTCCAACACGTGACGGTTGAAAGAGAATTATAAGCATTTAAATTGTAGGCATATCAAAGTTCATTGTAAGTATAGCTGGCTGGATCGCTAACGACTACTTGAGGGTTGATGTGTGCTGGTCTCCTCCTTCCTCTCAGGCCCTTTTGTCATGAAACTGATGAAGCAACAATAAATAGAGCTATTGCACTTCTACTACACTTGCAAATGCACTCGTGTTCTTCCTCCACCGAGCCTACTCCCCTACTGCTACAACTAAGGGATCTTTTTGGTAAGCTACCACTCCCTTTACTTTTATTCTCTGTTTATATATTGCATGCCAAGTGTTCGAGGAAAAGTCTGTGACAAGCCTATTCACTGTGATGGTACTATTGTAGTGAGAGATAGTAATAAATAACTTGACCCTTATCGTCCTCGATCCGTCTTCTCCCACTACGCCTCCAATCCAATTGTCTCCTCCAGGTCCTCTCCTCCCTCGCTAGATGGATGGATGGATGGATGAAGAGGCACTGGTCAGTCTCCTCTCTCACCGGAAAGAGACAACACGATGCCGAGCGACTTCCTTCTAAAGCTACTACAACGGCGTGCATGCTCGGGGACCGCGCAACCAAGGGTAGAATAAAAAAAGGGATAATTTAGCAAATACCCCCATTACAAATGTTGAAACTAGCATATATTTTCACTATTTTTTTTATCTAGCAAATACCCCCACTCCTATGTAAAACAGTAAGAATTTTTTTTAGAAAGTGGGAGTATATCTTAAATTTTTTACTTTTTCATACAAAAAATGGGGGTATTTGCTAGATAAAAAAAATAGTGGGGGTATATGCTAGTTTCAACATTTAGAATGGGGGTATTTGCTAAATTATCCCATAAAAAAATTCTGAGTTTAGGTGGATTAGAGTGGACTAAGCTAAAAACTAACCTTAAAAAAAAAGAAAAATATATATATATATATACACACACACACACATATATATATATATATATATATATATATATATATATATATATATATATATAAATATATATATATATATTTGGGATGGACCAGAGCTCAACCTAGCTTCTACATAGTATCTAGATGACCTAGTGGCAGAGCCGACTCCAGGGGAAGATAAGTTAGGAAGCGCGTAGGACCTCCTCCCCTAAAAGACCTCATCTTTTGAAAATGGAAATCTATACCCCTATTAAGACTGCAATCCATGAAAAGACCGTTATCGTGTTGGCTCTTTCTCTCATATTGCACTTGACGTTTCGCTTACGGTCGCAATCGGCAATCCGTCATCTTTCGCCAACTCGATCCGTCGTCGGACGTTGTTCACCTGAAGTAGTGAGAAGCCGCCGACTACTAATTATTGGACTATTTTGGTATCTTTTAATTGACAATTTTGCACATAAAAAAAAAAAAAGTATGGACTTTTTCTTCTTAGATTTAATTTAGTGTTATTTGGTTTAATTTAATTAATGTAGTAAATTTAGTAGTTGGAGTTACTTAATTTATTGGATCTTGGTGATAATTTATGTGTATTCAATAACTAATTATATTGCATTTTAGATTTGTTTGATTTTGGATTTATAAAAAATGTGTAAATAGGGATGATGACCTCATTTTTGGGACTTATTTAGGCCATCAAAATGCTGGAGCCGACCATACCTAGTGGTATTACAATCGGACAACACAACATTGAAAGAGACGACGATACTGACGTTCAACATGTGCAATACATTGTTGGATTTGGGCTTATTGTTACGGTTGGTTAGGAAGTTTGTGACATGGAGTAGACTATCAATGGTGAGGACGAAGGTGATGGATTCGTACTTAGGGAAGACGGATTTGTACAAAATTTTAGGATTCTATTTTGGAAACATGAACTGGAATAAAAAGGAGAGGGAATTCTTGAGGTTAAATGTACATCAGGAGTAAAAATGTCTATTGATTATCTTAATCATAGGAATGTGTTAAATTAAACCAAACGAAATGTATAATAAATCATAACTCTATTTACCCATAATTTGAGAGACTTGTATACAATTCTAACTAATTTGAAGAATTTAATTAAAAATACAAAACATTTGGGACACTAATATGTAAAAATATAACTCTTTCCAACAATAGAGTAAACAATTTACAATATTATTATTAGTCACAATTTTATCATGGTATCCACTAAGTTGCCTTCACCTTTTTCTTACTTGGTGCATATCAAGTAGGATTTTGTGATATCAATTGTGGTGTTAGGTAGATTAAAAAAAGAAGGTGGTCAAATGAAGATTAATGAGTAGTACTTCACTTATTTTATTCTATTGGTAAGATAAAGGATTAATCTGTTTGTTTTGTTATCTGAATATACATGGAGTCTAAAGTCTGAATGAAAAAGCTCTTTGTTTTCAACTAATGAAACCTCTGAACGTATATTGTTTGTGTGCATATTTTAAACACTAAGAATAAATATTAGACTAAATTGCAATTTGATATATACAACTATTCCAATTTTTCAAGTTGATACCTGCCAACTTTGATAGGCATAAACTTAATACCTTTCTCAACGGTATTACACGGAGATAAAAAAAAAATGACAAAAATGTCCCTACCCTATTCTCTCCCCCCATCTCTCTTTGGCAGCCCCCTCTCTCTCTGGCGCCGACAGCCGGAGGTGAGGGGGCAGCCCATCACTGGCAGCAGAGCGTGACGCGGGAGGGGGGTCGCAATGACGGGGGTGCACGGGCGGTGTCGGGGAGGGTTGGGGCAGCGCAGCAGCGGCGTGGGGGCAAGGGTGCACGGGCGATGCTGGGACGGGGGTGCGCGGGTGGCGCGGGGATGGGTGTGCGTGGGCGGAGCCGGGACGGAGGTGCGTGGAGGGTCGCGGGTTGTGCGGTGGCGGAGGGTCGCGAGGGGAGGGTGTGATGGGTGATTGCAGGCGGCGCGACGGGAAGGGGGTCGCGGGACGGGATGGTTGGGGGGGGGGGGGGGGGGGGGGGGTGTTTGATTACGGTGGTTGCCGGAGGGACATGGTGGGGAGGGGTGTAGAATGGGGAGAGGAAGGGGGTAGCTTAGAAATTTTTATTAGCCTTATTTTTAACGGAAATGTGCCAAGTTGAAAATATTAGTTGAGAAAGAATATTAAGTTAGTATTTATTAAAGTTGAGGGTATCAAATTGAAAAAGTCAATAATTGAATGTATCAATTTAGCCTAAATATTAAGACCATTATACTTTTATATTTTTATAAAAAATGTTACATTTTTTTATAAAATATTAGGATAGAATTGAGAAGTTTTTTTTTTCAGATTCAGATATAAAATTTCAGAGGCTTCTGAAAGTTATAGAGGCACACTTTTAGATACTACATTTGGATTTATTGAGGATCAAACAATAGCTCTTTAAGCCCGAAACTTTCTTCTGTTCCGATTTGAAAGATACAAACAAACAGCACCTAAATGATTACAATCTCACTAAAAAAATAAAATAAAAAATTGAACTCCTCCCACCAATGAATTCCTTTTCATATTCACATTTTTTTTCTCGTCTAAAATTATTAATCGAAGCACGACAACAAAACGAACAAAAATTGGTGAAGAAGAAGAAGGGGACAACAAATGTCACAAAACCACAGCCGCAGAAGAAACCCTCGACCGATCCCTCTTCCCCACCCACCGGAAGCACCTCCCCCTCCGATCCCGATCCCCATCGTTCTCCGCCGCCGGCTCCGCCAGCTCGGCGTCGAAGTCGATGTCGGAGAACGACGACGACGCCGCCGCCAGCCGCCCCCTCCCCCGTCGCCCGTGCCAGGCCCTCCTCGCCGCGCGCCAGGCCAGCCTCACCGGCAGCCTGACGCCGCACCAGAGCAGCGCCAGGGGGCAGCACACGCACAGCGCGCACGCCGCCGCCCCGGTCTCCGCGCAAGCCTGCCCGCAGCTCGCCGGCCCGGGAATCTCCGGCGCCGGCGGCGGAGGAGCCCGGCGCGTCGCCATTCGACCAGGTTCGTTCGGTTTCTTTTCCGCCAAGTTGTTTGATTGATTAATATCGTGCAGCTGGAATGACAGTAACGGAGTTCCTATAGTTAGGGTTGGTGGTGACTTGTGATTGGTTGTTTCGTTTATATTCCTTTTTTCTCAGAACCGAAAGTTACCGTTGTGTGTGTGTGTGTGGTGGATCAGATGGAGAGCATCTCTCGACAAACAGGTTCCCGTCCCTCAAGAACAGGTAACTTATACTCATCACAAAATCTAAACATTTGCTCCTCCCAACCACGCTGACCACCTAACTAACGCACCTCCGGTGCAGTCTATGACGTGTGGGCCGTAGCTTTACACCAAGTCGTGGTCAGTCCCAATCATTTAGTAGATGAGAGCTTTCTATACTTCCGGAGTTTCGTCTAGTTGGCAACTACACAATCAGCACGCTGGCTATAGGTACATTGTGGAGACGTCTAATAAACATGGGGTAAAGTGCATTTAAACCCTCCTTAGATGTCACGAAAATGCGAATAAAGACTCGCTGATCCGAAAAAGACAGTCCGTTACGTAAATGTTCAAATCAAACCCCCCCCCCCTCCCCCCCCCGCTGTTAAAATCCGTTAAAATTCATCTTAAAAGACGATTTTGCTCCTCCCCTCTCCTTCCCCCTCTTTCTTCGGTGGTGGGGGCGGACCCGGGGGGTCGGCGGGCGGGTTGCCGGCGGAGGGAGGAGGGGGGGGGGGGGGGGGGGGGGAGGGGGTCGGGGATGACCCATGGAGGAAGGAGGAGGTCGGGAGACGGGTCGCCGGCGGAGGGAGTGGGGGGGTGGTCGGGGTCAGGGGGGTCGGTGGTCGGGGATGACCGGCGGAGGGAGGAGGGGGGGTCGGGGTCGGGTCGCCGGCGGAGGAAGGAGGGGGTGTGGTCGAGGATCGCCGGCGGAGGGAGTGGGGGGGGGGGGGGTGGTCGGGGATGACGGCGGAGGGAGGAGGGGGGGTCGGGATCGGGTCGCCGGCGGAGGAAGGAGGGGGTGTGGTCGAGGATGACCGACGGAGGGAGGAGGGGTCGGGGGGCGGGTCGCCGGCGGAGGGAGTAGGGGGGGTGGTCGGGGATGACCGGCGGAGGGAGGGGGGGGGTCAGGGTCGGGTCGCCGGCGGAGGAAGGGGAGGGGTGGTCGGGGATGACCGACGGAGGGAGGAGGGGGAGGGGTGGTCGGGGTCGGGTCGCCGGCGGAGGGAGGAGGGGGGTCCGGGGTCGGGTCGCCGGTGGAGGGGGTCCGGGGTCGGGTCGCCCGTGGAGGGGGGGGGGCGGGTCTGGGTCGGGTCGCCGGCGGAGGGGGGCGGGGGGGGGGGGGGGGGGGGGGGGTAGGGAAGGGGGGCTGGTAGGGAAGGATGGAGGGGTAGTTAGGTAGTTTTTATTTATTTTTAATTTTTTTTAAGTCTTAACGGCCATTTAACGGATAAGGGTCATTCTAAACAAAACATATTTTTTTGGAGGTGTAAACTGCTTAAGTTTTCTAAAAGGTCCTATTTTGCAAACGAGGCAACTGTAGGGAGGGTTTAAATGCACTTTACCCAATAAACATGAATAAAATGATATTTACATCTTTAATTCGCGGAAAAGAAAGGAAAGTAAATCAATTTTTTGTTTTTTCCCCCCTTTGAGAAATTACAATTTTTATTAATTTTCAGTAAAAAAAAAAAAACAAAACAAAAAATGAATCCACGATGGGAGTAACCATTTTTCCTCCCTTATTTTTCTCCTTTGGAATTTTTTTCTCCTTCTCCGTTCAATTCGCATCCAAACACAGAAAATAAAATAAATTTTTTTTCCAAGGTCATGATTTTAAGCCTTAAGGTTAAGATATCTTTTGCTCATAAGTTAACATTCGGATTTTTTATTATGAATCTTATGTCGGTATGCACCAATAAGAAAATGGGCAAGATACCAGGCACATACACCTCGAGGTACATGCCACCTTGTATTTTTTAATGAGAGAGATGTTATAGAAAGTCATGTTGACTGACTTCCTGGATCATGCCTCAATTGCCTGCCTTCCCTCCTATGCCAAGGCATGTCCGAAGGGGGTTACTGAATTTTTTGATCCAAGCATTTTCTATTCTTTGAAACAAAAGAGGACTTTATCCTAGAGTATCATTAGTAGTTGGGACTCTCAGATGCAATTTGGAGCCCAAAATTTCGGAAAAAGGTAAATGTAGAATGGGTTGGGTTTGTATGAGAACAGTAGGAAATGATAAAGTGAGCTCCGGTCCCAAAAATTGTATGGTCAAAAATTAATGTAGGAAAAAAATAATGTAAAATCTAGAATTTAGAAAATTGGGCTTCATCTGGGACTTAGTATTCTACGAAATGAGTTCCTACAATCTAGAATTTAGAAATTGGAGGCTCAACCTATAGCTCCCATGGATGGGATGAGATCCAAAATCTAGAAATTGAAACTAGAAATGAGACTTACTATTCTACAAAATGAGCTTCTACATTTTGAATCAAGAATCTAGAATGTGTGATGGGCCTTACTAATGATGCTCTTGTGGACTTTTTAGAAAAACTCGGTAAGAGAAGTTCTGTGAGCATGGCATTGTACTTGATGTGAGTGAACACAGATGATGAATCATTGAGGATATGCAATGAAGACACATAGGTGACACTGGTCTAGACACATCAATCTGTTTACATCGCAAAAGCTAAGTCTATCTACATGTGCACTGATCTTAAATGCTCCAATAATGCTATTGCCATTGATTAGACAGGCACAAGCTAAACTAGAGAAGAGTTGCAATAATTTGTCTCACACTTGAGAGAGTCCCATAATTCCAGGTAATAACTTGGGCACATGATTAGTTAATAAAAACGTTATACGAGTACGAGTAAAAATGTCGTAATAATAAAAACAACATGGTATCAGAGCTTCATATTAGAAAAAGACGACATGCTCAAATGAGATAAATGTTTTGGTTTAGTACTGTCTCAGCTTTTGGCGTATGCTGGATGATCTTCTTAATTGAGACTCAATCTTCCTCATCCTTTATCCGCTCCTTTTTTTTCTTTCTAGAAAATGATACAATTGGAACTTTATTTACTTCTTCCACATACAATAGTCAATCACTCTCCCATACATTAGATGGTTATGACTTCGCTTTTATCAACTTAAGTCGCTCTCTAACTTATTTTTTTGTCCCAAGAGACTGAATCAAACTAATTCAGGCATATATTAAGTTATGCACTTTTTTATATTATGTTTCATATAGGGACTTGGGAGGAATGGTGATGAACTTTGAGGAGGAATTCGGAGATCATTGTTTCAACATCCAAGAGTGACACCTAATAATTCTTTGTGCAGAAGGTAGGCCAAGGATGCATACTGGGCATTTGATCTACGTTGTTCAGTTATCTATGCAATGGAAATTTGTGAGATCTCAATCTTCTGCAAGTGTCCTTTATGTTCAACCAAAAGATAATCCTGTCACGAAATTGGTAACCGTTTTAAAGTATATATGTTCAGCGAACAAATTATTTTTAGGATTTAAGGAACAAGGTTATTACAATCTATCAGGGATAGCCAAAGACGAACAATTGAATATGCTACACATTAGAAACCAAGACCAAGGTTCAAGTAGAACAAATCATATCAGTGAAACTCTTTAGTTTTTGCATCTTTGTTGGAGAAAGAAAGAGCCTTATACCTAGCAAAGTGAGAGACTACTGATCACTGTCTGCCATGTATTAATAGTACAAAGTGTATGAATATACAAAAAGAGTATCATTGTCATAACATATATGAACTTGATGAAGAACAAACAAAAGAATTGCAGAAGTAAACAGAACTGAGTTTACCTTTTAATTAACACCATCATATTTGATATGTAGATGCTTCTTTTTCACCATTACTTATGTGTTATAGTGCTACTGTTGCTAAGAAACTTAACCAAATTGGGCATTATTAATGCAATGGAAATTGTGAGATCTCAATCATCTGCTAATGTCCTTGATGTTCAACCAAAAGATAATCCTGTCACGATGAATTGATAACCGTTTTAAAGTATATATATGTTCTGAGAACAAATAATTTTTAGGATTTCAGGAACAATTTACTATAATCTATCGGGGATAGTCAAAGATGAACAATTGAATATGTTACACATTAGAAACCAAGACCAAGGTTCAAGTAGAACAAATCATATCAGTGAAACTCTTTAGTTTTTGCATCTTTGTTGGAGAAAGAAAGAGCCTTGTACCTAGCAAAGTGATAGACTACTGGTCACCGTCTGCCATGTATTAATAGTAAAAAGTGTATGAATATACAAAAAGAGTATTAACATATATGAACTTGATGAAGAACAAAAGAAGAATGGCAGAAGTTAACAGAACTGAGTTTACCTCTTAATTAACATTACCTCTTAATTAACACCATCATATTCGATATGTAGATGCTTCTTTTTCACCATTACTTATGTGTTATAGTGCTACTGTTGCTAAGAAACTTAACCAAGTTGGGCATTACTGTTCTCTTCTTAATAGTAAAAGGATGGAGATTGAGCATGATGGCTAACTGCATGCGAGACAGATGATCTTCGTATGTTCGACTTTCTTGTTGTTGTAATTGATGCTCTATTCTCCTTAATGGATTTTCTTGGTGTCCTTGCCTGTTGTTCAAGGTTTAACCACTCATCTTCATCTGCATTCCTCATTTCATTTTCTGTTGTATTTTGATAAATCAATGGTTCTTCCTTTTCAGTAACTCTAAGCTTTTTTATTTTCTTCTCAATAACTGCACGTCTCGTCAGTATCTCTTTTCCTTCTGCCTTCAATGCCTCTATCCAAGCTCGACTCGCCTCTTCCTTCTTGTCAGCAACTACTTCTGCATATGCTGCACTATTTCTCAGGTACTCGTACTCGGCTTTAGAGAAGGTTATGGTACAGGATTTCGTAGACAAGGCAGCAGCTCTATTCTTCATTGTCCATTCAGCAACATCTTTCATCTTCTTGGAGCGATAACTTCAGATGCCTTTGCAGCTGCTAGCTCTCGCACTGCAGCTTGCAATTTCTCCTCTCCTGACTGAATTTTTTACTCCCATAAACTCGGCTTTCAATTTGGTTTTCATAACTTCTTCAGCAATCACCTGTTTCTCTTTCTTTGCTGCCTCAGTTTCCGACTGAAGATCATTTAGCACCGAAACTAGATTCGAGACTATGACTTTAGTCCTCTCTTCAGCTCCCAGGGCCGATTCTAACTTTGATTTAGCTTTCACAAGCTTCGAGTTGAGATGCTAGACTGTGGAATCCATTTTCTTTTCTTTCCTCAGCGACGAGAATCAATTCGTCTCTGATTACATCCTCGTTGGTAACTGCAGCCTTCATTTCAAGATGGTTAGCCTCTGGTCGACTTCGTCTTGCAGCACTTTAAGTTTCTCTTTCGCCGCCTCAATTTCCTTGGAGAACTTAGTAGCCTCAGCTTTCCTCTGAGCTTCCATCTTTCTGAACTCTCTTTCTAGTTCAATTCGTGCTAGCTCTACGAGCGCATGCTCTTCGCTCGCTTCCTCGATCTCTTTGTTTATCTCATCTATGGTGCTGATACAGTGTTTTACTCTTGAATTTGAGTCCTCAATCTCCTTCTCAGCTTTGGCTTTCGAGTGTGCAACAGATACCAAATCGAGCTTCAATTTACTCAGCTCTTGCTTCATATCACGCAGTTCTTGCATGATCAAGCTAGAATCTTCTTGACCATTCTTCTGAAGGTATTTTTCAGACTGAAGCTCTAATTTCCGAGCCATTAGCCTCGGAGGCATTCGACCTCTCTAACTCTGCACTTTGTTCCTTCACCATACTCTTTCGGACTCGGTATGATCCTTCTCTCTTCAGCACTTTTCTTGGTTTCATTCAGCCTCCGAATGTCCAATTGGGCAAGATGAAGTTCTCCAGATTTATTAGGCAAATCCTTCTGAACATTGAGAGAGGTTGAGCTGGGAGAAATCAACTAAAAGTGCAGATAAATACGTACAAAACAAAATCAACTATACCTGGGTTTTTTTTTTTCCATTGAACTTTTGGCCATAGAGACTATGGCTTGCTATAACTGACATGCTTCCTTCTAAGCTCTCACCGTTACTTGTATCCATCAGAGTACTGCAACCAGAACAAAAATCAAACCTAAGCACACATGATATATTCAATATAGGAGAATCAGCTTAGAAAGTGTAGCGATCGCATGCACTCATGAATGGTAGGACTGATTTACTAGAGTTGTGCAGTGCAGATCCGAACCTGAATATATTTACTTCGTTTCTTTGTTTTCATTAGAAGATGAAGCTTCCCATTGGCTTGTGTTCTTTATGGCAGGAAGTAAAAGCGGATCAAGAGTGAACCTCAGAGCAAGGAAGACATCCAACTGCCAGGAATAAAGGGTTTTTTTTGGCTTGAAGTTTGCACAAGCACAAGTTATGGCAATCAATGAAATCTGTCTCTTTTTTTAATTAGAGTAATACCATATGTACCTCCAAAATATCTCTCCTCCATGTTCCTCTGCCATGTGACACTCTCTTATTGACCCAAGCAAATAGGAGGGACGGTTGGGGGAAGACATGAGCGAATTAAAAAAATGCCACGTGACGGAAGGACATGGAGGAGGAACATTTTGGAGGTACATAAAGTATTTTCTTTTTAATTATTCGCATAAAGGAAAGGAAAAGAAATCAATTTTTTGCTTTTTCTATTCTATGTGAAGTTTGGAAAGGAATTCATTTTTGTTCACCTACCAAAACTAAGGTACTTGTTCACCTCCCAATAAAAAAAAATTACACGTGTCAAATTCATTCAACATAAACCATTTTGGAAGTTGTTTTGTAAGAGCATATCCAACCCCATTGTAAGTTTAGAAAAAAATGGTTGCCACATAGGAATGACAAGCTTTCTTTTCAAAAATCATTCTCCAATGCAAATGTAGAATAAATCATGAAGTTGACATGGCAATGACAATGTGAAGTTGGTTGTCTAGATCTAGACAATGCATTTCACAATGTCTTTGTCTCCACATCATCAATTATGAATAAAAATATTTATAAAAAAATAAAGAAGTGGAGGAGTTGTCTTGTAAGTTGGAAAAAATATTTTTTTATCGTCTTCTCAATACTTTTGCATTGGAGAACACTATTTCATCTCATTAAGAGCATATCCAACCCTATTGTGAGTTTGGAAAAAATGGTTGCCACGTAGGAATGACAAGCATTTTTTTTTCAAAAGTGCTTCTCCAATGCAAATGTGAAATAAATTGTGAAGTTGACATGACAATGACATGTCAAGAAAAATGTGAAGTTGGTTGTCTAGATCTAGACAATGCACTTCACAATGACTTTATGTCCACATCATCAATTATGAATAAAAATATATATAAAAAAAGAAGAAGTGAAAAAGTTGTCTTGGAAGTTGGAAAAAAAAATTATTGTCTTCTCAAACTTTTGCATTGGAGAACACATTTTTATCTCATTGTCTTGTGTGAATGTCATCTTGCCACATAGGAAAGACATTGTCTTGTGCCTCATGCCACATAGGATTCACAACACAAAACAAGACAATAGGGTTGGAGATGTTCTAAGAGTGTGAATATCTTATCACATAGAAAAGACATTGTCTTGTGCCTCATGCCACATAGGAATCATAACACAAAACAAGACAATAGGGTTGGAGATGTTCTAAGAGTGTGAATATCTTATCACATAGAAAAGACATTGTCTTGTGCCTCATGCCACATAGGAATCATAACACAAAACAAGACAATAGGGTTGGAGATGCTCTAAACATTGAAAGTGGTTTTGACTAAAGAATTTGATACGTGTCAATCCTTTATTGGGAGGTGAATAAACACTCTAATTTTGATGGGTGAACAAAAATAGACTCTTTGGAAAGTCCAGAAATATAGTCACCAAAAATTAAGAGAGAGAGAGTGAATTCTTAGAACTGATGGGGACCATTTTTCCTTTTTTTTTCTTCCTTTCAATACCACCTCAAAGAAAAAGGATGATGATGACAGTACGTAACTTAAATTAATTAATTACTGTTGTAACTCATGGCTTTTCACCTTTCATCTCCTTGTAACCTACACATGACCTTTGGCCCTTCATTTCTTCATAACCCCTAACCTCTCTCCCTATATAAAGAGAGGTTGGGATAGCTTGTATGTGGCACTTGAGTGATTTATATTATACGAGTATACTTCGTCACATCTCTGGCGTGTTTGAGTTTGGGTGATATGTGCTTGGTAGCATCCCCTTTGATGTAACCATGTTTCGCTTGATCAATAACAGCGGTATTGTCCTCATAGACGACAACAGGTTCATCTGGGTCATATGGATGATTGAAGTGCAACACATTGGATCGGAGAATAACCATGCAGACTTGTTCACCAAGTCACTGTCGAAACACTCGTTCCAGAAACATGTCAGAGCAATTGGACTTAGAAACTTTCAGAGCTAGCCTAAGTGAAACATGTTTCCTGCACCCTGTTGTGTGCATGTGAGGGGGAGCGCCCCAACGAGCGCCTCCAAACGCCCTGTTGTGCGTATATCCCGTGTCCTATCGAGTGCGAGTGAAAAGGGGAGCATCCTGATGTATTCTTGTGTACTCTTTTTTTCTTTAGACCAAGTTTTTTTTCATTGGGTTTTTCTTGGCAAGGTTTTTTTAACGAGACATAGTTCAAATCTCTTATTCACTAAGGATTATTATGATCAGAGGGAGTATCCAGTTGTATACTTCTAAACCATCGTGTACTCTTTTGTCCTTCGATCAGCGGTTTTTTTTCACTGGGTTTTTTCTGACAAGGTTTTGACGAGGCACCTTTGCAATGGTTAGTTTACCCCCATCACACTGACTTGTGTGTACTCTTTTGTCCTTCGACCAAAGTTTTTTTCACTGGGTTTTCTTTGGCAAGGTTTTGACGAGTCACAAGTAGGTGGTCAAATTTGAAGGTGCAAGCTACAGACAGACGAAGAAACAAAGAGGTGTTTACAAGAAGAATTTCTGGAGAGCCAAGGGGGAGTGTTGTAACTCATGGCTTTTCACCTTTCATCTCCTTGTAACCTACACATGACCTTTGGCCCTTCATTTCTTCATAACCCCCAACCTCTCTCCCTATATAAAGAGAGGTTGGAATAGCTTGTATGTGGCACTTGAATGATTTATATTATACAAGTATACTTCGTCACATTTCTGACGTGTTTGAGTTTTTGCCTTACAACAATTACTAAATAGGGATTTTTTGACTTTCATCCCACTTGTTAATATGAATTTGTACTTACATCCCATTTTTTAATTTTTTTAGACTTACATCCCACTTTTTGTCACGAAAAGTATTTATTTTGTTATGAAAAGTATTTGTTTTGTCACGAAAAATATTTTTCGTGACAAAAATAGGATGTAAGTCAAATAAAATTAAAAAGTGGAATGTAAGTACAAATTTATATTAATAAGTGGGATAAAAGTCAAAAAAATCCCTACTAAATAAACAGAACATTAGTCCGTGAAGTCTGATAGTACTAGAAATATATAGATTTACCTTATGTCAATCATTAGGCCACGAAGCGGCGCCTACTGGTCTCTTTCACGTGGGCCCCTGCTCTCGCTGGGAACCAACGGCTATTTTCATATACTCGCCTCAATTTATCGTTCAAGTGCCCAATATCTCATGTAGCTTTCTCTTCCATATCTCGTGATAAAAATAGATCCCCTTTTTCCTGGCAAATTCTTCAACAAAAATAAACCCACACAAATGTACATAAAAAGGAGAGAAGGATTACATATAGAATGCCTAGCGGAGCTTCTATCTCATGACTTTGCGGTTTCACCTTTTTTTTCTTTTATTTTCGTTGTTCTAGTCATACAAATTAGAAAAATAACAAACATTTGAAAAGTAATACTTGACATTTGTGAGTTGGATAAGTATGCTCGGTTGCTCGTTCCGCGTTGGGGTGGATGGTTCGATTTAGGACTCGTTTGGTTCCTGACACTCTTCTAATGCTTGAATTAATAAATGGACATGCGAGATCTCAAATAAAGAAAGAAAAAATTTGAGTTGCATTTCAGTTTATTTATCCATATTTATTGTGTATCCTCTGTTTTACCATAAAGTACGAACTCTCTACTTTTGACGGAAATCGTCCATAGCTGACGATCAACCATTTTGTCCGACATTTTTTTGACAAAAATAACTTCCCTATTTCTTTTCCCAAACTCCTACCCCACCCCACCGACCCCCTCCCTCCTCCTGGCCCCGCGGCTCCTCAGGGTTCCGACGAGGTGCGGGGAGCACGGCGAGGCCGCCATGCAGGGCCGGCCCTGAGTTAATGGGGGCCCTAGGCAAAATTTTAAAATGGGACCCATATATAATATAAAAAAATTGAAAAAAAAATGATACAGCCAAGGCTAGAACCTATTACCTCTTGCTTACAGGTATAACAAACTACCACTACACCACAAATATTTTGTGATAAACAAGGATCATATTATATATTAGTTCTATTTTCAATATAAGATTACTAATATATATACATTTAAATTAATTTTTTTGGGCTCCCAAATTTTATGGGGCCCTGGGCGGTCGCCCTGGCCGCCCTGGGCCAGGGCCGGCCCTGCCGCCATGGCGCGGGGGGTTCACGGCGCCCATGGCGCGGTGGCCGCGCGGCGTTTCAGAGGGTGCTGCGGGGGAAAGGGTGTGGGGGCGCGGCGAGGTGTGGGCGGCAGGAGCGACGGCGGCGAAGGTCGTGGCTCGGGGTGCGCGATGCTGCGGGAGGGGGGGAGGGGTGTTGGAGAAAGTCAAAGGAGATATTTTGGTCCAAAATTTTTGGTCAAAGGAGTCAACCTTGAGTTGGATACGGTTCCGTCAAAAGTGAGAGAATTCGTACTTTATGGTAAATCAGTGGGATACACAATATAGATAAGTAAAGTAGGGTGCATCTCAAATTTTCTCACAAAGAGTGTGTAGGAATCAATATACATACGTGTCCCATCAGTCATTAGGGTATTTAAAGTTGTCCATGGTACGAACTAGGAGGATGAGCATACTCAATTGTCTCTCCTCCCACTTTATAGCTGTTTGGTCTGACTCGACAGGCCCATGAGCTCTAATGTACTAGGCGTCTCGGTCGATTAGTCTAAGACGTATACAATAATGCTAAGTCTACTACCAAATGCCTACAACCCTTTTACAACCACTCACCCATTTGCTGACATGTGGGCCCACATGTCAGCAACGGATGAAGGTTGTAAGAGAATTGTAACTGTAGCATTACTCAGAGGTATATCCTATCATTATTAAATATCTAAAAAAAAAACTGCTTAGTCTACAACCAAATGCTTGCCAACTTTTTACAACCTCTTTATCTCACTCATTCCACATGGGTTCTACCGGATCTCACCTCCCCTCCACCCCTCCCTACTACATGGGCTCCATCCAACCCGATCACTTCCCCCCTTCTCCAATCGAAGTTTGTCACGTGACTGTTGTAAGGAGATTGTAAGCATTTGGTTGTAGGCATAACAAAGCTCATATCTAAAAGGAGTGAAATAATCTAACCTAAAGCTCGATCTTAAAGCTTGAAATGGTAAAATGGGTAATAAAAGTCAACTTATTTGTCAATATGGTATTTCCGTACACATCTTCTACTATATAAAGAGACTTCCAAACGGCTCAAAAGTGAGCCGTCTAAGCCATGTGAATATCATCAGCCATTTAAATAAATTTAAAAAATAATAATAAATAATTAAATAACTATTTAAGTACTCTACTAATTATTTTAAAAATATATATATAACTAAGTATTTAACTATCTAATAAGATATATTTACAATTAAATAGTCTAACTCAAATGATTGAAATATTATTCTTGGTTGCTTGAGTTTAAATCATAAGTTTGATAATTTTTTATAATAAATTTATATTTAATTTTTTAAACATTTTTTTGCATATGCACGTGCACATTACTGAGTATAATTAAGTCTTGAAGATACAGAAATCGTAAACTTGTTTTCATACTTTTAGTCTATCAACTTCATATTCCGACTTAATCATCAGAATGGTTGGTTTCCAAGGATTCCTCACCTCAGTATATTCATTTGTACATGTTGCACAGGAGGGTCACATCGGCTCTTCTAACCGACCAAAGTGCATCATCTACGTCTCAAGACCGATTCTAGAGTCCAAGTCCAACCCATCAAGGAATCAGTTCTTTTCACGTTGAAACAATAGTAATAATGGAAAAACAAAAGAAAAATATGTTAACAACATAGCAAGTATCCCTGTATATCAATAGTATAAGTGGTATTTAACGCATAAGGTTGGTATCAGAATCATGTTGTGTCGAAGTCAGACACATCAAATACAGGACCAAATTTTGATCTGAGTCAATATAAGAATCATGTTGTGTCGGTGGTAACTCACTTCAAATATGTACAAGAAGGTAGTAATCTACATTGCACAGATACGACAACGGATATGATACAGACGGACACAACATAGGTGGCTAGACAAGCCATCTTATCATTAGCCATAGGTTCCAATGGCTTTCCTGTACTTGTGATTGACCCAAATGTAATGATATGAGCAAGCTTACTGTTACAACCAAAAGTGGTGAGCTTACAACCGTCACATGGCGGCCTTCGATTGGAGGAGGGAGCGCGCTTTTGTGAGTCGTCCGAGATCCTTTCGATGACCTATGTTGTGTTGAAGGGATATTTATATGATCCGATCGATTGCGTAAGGTCCGCGGTAGCAGCGGAATCAGCAAAAGTATACAAAAAAGACAGTTCTTTTTTATTATATTAGTATTAGTTAGTGATCCCGGCTCAACGAGTCCTTTCTTCCGTGATGAAAGGTTGGCACCAGTCCTACATTTTTTCAGAGAGAGGACCCAGTGGGCCCATGTTAGCATGGGAGGAGAGAGGGGTTGTAAAATGGTTGCAAGCATTTGGTTGTAAAATTATGAGTTAGTCATCTTAAATTAATTGAAAGAATTAGGATTCTGATTTCTGTAGTCAGCTTATTGCAGGGGGGTTCTCAGCTTGTTAACACACCTGAAGTTATGCTTATCGCAATAGATTTCCTTATTAAAAATCCAGTGTTTACTTAATACATATAATTGAGGGGGGTGGGTGGGTGGGGGGGGGGGGGGGGGGGGGTGGGAATTCGGAACGGATATAAATCGGCTCAGTGCAAATAAAATACGTTCAAAAATTCGGTCAAGTATTCGAAAAATAAAAATATTGAGATTAAAAACTTTATATTTTTAAATATGTTGTCAAATTTGGTTAATTAAACAGGTTTTCAATACGTTTTTTGTGCCAAATTTTTCAATAAATTTACGTACTGATTTGGATATGTCAAAAGTACGCAAGTATTATACGTTTATGAAAGATACGAGCGTATAATACAAGTTTTATTCGGGTGATTGCTAACAAGGCTCAGGAAAAGGTTGTGAACAAAAGAAAGAACAAGTACAACAGCTCAACAAATGATACCAAACTAGCAAATGGCAACTAGCGATTTATTGCTCTCTGAATCAATATTGATGCATCTGCAACCAGACCCACAGTTATAACTTCTGGTTGGATTTACTAATGAAAGTATGGTCCCAAATTGGAATCTCCAGCAAGCGTACTGTACTATACGCACATTACAGAGTGCTAAAGTATCAAACGTGAAGCTATTCACAACATATATGAAAAGCATTACCATCAAAGTACAACAGCCAGGCTTAGCTTATCGAACAAACTTTGATTTTTTCAAAGGCATATTGATAAAACCCAAAATCTATAATCCTATTCTTCCTTTTCCCAGTCCAGTGTGCTCAACTTTTCTTGAAATTTTAACTATTTCCACCATTGTTCTTCCATAAAGACCAAAGCCAAGACCCTGCACCTGAGCCACCAGCCCTAGCCCCATCCTTCCCTTCGACGCCGCCCTCCCTCCAGAACTTGATAACATGGAGGCTCTCCTCCTCTGTTGACCTCTGGACGATGATTCGAGACCCGAAACCTCTATCCCTCATTATCCGGCATATCTCGGAAGGGTTGTTGGCCGTAAGTGTGACCATATAGAGCCACCCCTTCTCCGACAGCAACTCGTCAACAATGGGAAGGATCTTGTCAATCACCCTGCGCCCGTTCTCTCCTCCGGCCCAAGAAGACGTGATTCCCTCCTGGCCCACCTCTTCCTCTGGCGTGGGCACGTACGGTGGATTCACTACCACAACATCCATCATCCCTGCGAGCCGTTTCACAAGGCCTGACGCAATATTGGTCATGACTATGTCAGCATGAACACCATGAGCTTCTAGGGTTCTGCGAGTAGTTTCGGCGGCATGTGGATTGATATCTGTAGTGAAGTATTGAGTTCCAGAGGTCTCCAGACCGAGCATGATAGCAAGAGAAGTTATCACATAGCCACTCCCACAACCGATTTCCATGCACAGCAGCGGTTGGTGATCTACAAGGTGGACTCTATCAGCCAAGAGGGCATCGACCAATGCGAATGAGTCGTCACATGGCTCATAAACCTCGGGATGCTGGCTCACAAGTCGAATCTGCGCAATCCTCGAGAGCATCTTTGAAGATCCCTGTTTAAGTACAGATTTGATCATTAACATCTATTCCTATACCATGGTTAGCTATACACAGCACAAAACTACAACGGACATGTTCCCAAAAAAATAAAAAATTATAGATCATAATGAACTACAAACACTTTGCTAAAGTATTTTAGCTTCTTACTCACGTGACAGTGAGATATAAGGCTACGCATATTGTAGGTAGATTCGACATGTTTCAGCTGTCTTCAAAATTGTTTGCAGATGGCAATAGGTGTAATCTTAGGATACTAAAGAAATTGTAGCCGCCACCGCCACCAATGTATATGAGTATCGAAGTGACCTACACATATCTGTCACTATAGAGGCTAAATTCCCCAATTGAAGTATCTGGACCCCATGCTAGATTGGGAGTTGCTAAAAGGAGATAGTGCACTTAGAAGAAGAAGGGAGAAAAGAGCCTACCCTGAATATTAATGAAGGGATGGGCATCTATAACATGAACAGATCTCCATTGATGATGGGTTGTTATAAGTTATAACTGACAGTATTAGTTAATTAGAATGTACATACTTAAGGACACAGGAAATCTTTCCACATACAAAAACTAGAATTGAAATGCATCAAGAACATAGGACAACTCCCGAATAACCAATTGATTTAGAAAATGCCAAACTAGCAGCAAGGACAAAAATAATGTATAGAATAAGATATGAAATGCTGGTCTAGATCATACCGGCCTTTTCAACTCCTTGCCTTCTATGGAGGAATCGACTACATGGTGGTCCATGGCAGATCTCCAACATAAGAAAAACCTAAAACAAGTAAAAACAGAAAAGAACATAAGTGTAAAAACATGTTACATATTCATATGACAATACATTAAATGCCCAACCAAATGCATCTACTTGTCATCTTTCCCAAGTATTCCATCCTAAGATGACATACTTTCCAATTGTTGAAAATAACCAAAGATATCAAGAACGCTTTAAGTAGAAATAAAAGGGGACGAGCAGATTCAGTAATGGGAACAAGAAATGGGGATTTGTTCAAAACAGAACATAAAGCTAAACGAGAGGGGAAATGAAAATAGCATCTCAGTGGAGATGAATGGTTCCTTAAAATAGTCAGTTGCAACAAAAGATGTAGAGAATATCTTCAAAAGCTTCTGCTGAAAAATAACAGAAATTAATGACCACCATTTGGTCTTATGGAAGCTCATGCATACACCAAGCGGATGTGGATAATAGAATTACACAAATTTGATAAGAATGTCGCATGAAATATGTCAGAAAGCCATAAATATGGAAAATAATGAGAAACGGGACTGATATAGTAAATTAGAAGAAACAAGTGCCTAAAGAAGATCAAATCCAGTTAGTTATACACCACCATTGGGAAGCAAAGCCATAATTGATATGACAGATCATGGAGAAGCAAGCTGTTAAAAAGCGGCGGCCTCACCGCCTTAGGTGTCTGCCTAGGCGCCTCGGACATCCTGCACCTAGGCAACAAGGTTTTAGGCTGGCTAGCTACGAGGCGGCTGCCTCGACCCGTCTCAATTGTCTAGCATCTTGACTTTAAAGTTTAAACAATCCACTTTTTAGGAAAAAAATTCAGCCCAAAGATAAGTCCAAGTGATATGAAACAGGAATAAATGGGTTAAATATAATCCTATTTTGATCTAATTTGAGACTCTAAAGAGGAGAAAGATCCTCTTTTGAATTATGTTTGCCATAATTTGAGACTCACGCTAAGATAATTTAAGATCTCTCACCCCCCCCCCCCCCCCAACTCTCTCCCCACTAATCTAAGACCCATATTTGTTTTCTTCTTTTGTTGCCCCTTGGGTCGACGAGACAATGATTGCTAACTTGGTGCCTCTGTTCAGGATATCAATTATATAGTTGGTATACCGACCGGTATATCATTATTAAGAGGATCGTATGGTGTGGTATTTGATCAGTTTTTCATATTGGTCAAGGCCCACCCAGATAGTATTCAGGCCAAACAGGCAGATATCTTGGCTAAATCAACCGATATATCGACCAAATTGGGTAATATATTGGCCTACCTAAGTTGGTTCGATCGTTCAGTTTTAACCCAATCACAAAAAGAATTAGTTTATAATATGTTTTATTAGTGTTTAGTGTGACTTATAAAGTCAAAATATTAATGTGTAGATAAATCATTATTTTAACATTTAAATTAAATTAAGGACTAATTCCAACATATTTATATTCAAAAAATTCATACAACCATCTTTGAAATAAATTATTATCATACACCACCATGAGGTCATATCTCCCGATATTTCTAGTATATTGCTCGGTCCGATTTTCAATATGGCAACCATCCAACCAATATGGGTCTGATATTTGATATCGTGAACCTTGCTTGGGGCATCAATTTTTTTTGGTAACTACATACATGCGGTGTTCTCAATGGTGGTCGAGGCGACTGTCTAGGCGCTAGGTAGCCACTCTCGACACCTTTTTGCGGTAGATTAGGCGGCCGGCGGTGGTTTGGCGGTGTAGGCGAAGGTGATGTGGCGTCGCCTAGGCGGAGCAATACCTGACTAGATGTTTTGACGAAATAATTTTCCAAACATTATGGACCTATGGTTCACTTTTACAAGACTAGAACTTCATAAATCCTTCTTCTACAACTTAGTTATGCATAAAATACCCTTAAAATATGTATATTATGCACACAAAAAATGGTAATATAGTAGAAAATGTCCAAAATGTATTAAGCGCCTAGGCGGTGCTTAGGCGGTAGGCGGACCCTCTCAGCCGGACACCATCCTACCACTGTTTAGAACCTCGATTTATACATATATGCAGGGACGTATCCAAGAGGGAGCCGGGGTGGGCTGGAGCCCACCCCAAAATTTTTTTTTTACATATTTTTTCTATATAAATTTTTTTTTGAATTTTTTTGTATGGATTTATCTACTTCTAGCCCACCCAAAAATTTGGTAGCCCACCCCAGTTATAGTTTCTGGATCCGCCCCTGCATATATGTATCAAAAGTATCTTCAATAGATGATACAATAATCAAACAAATAATGCATGAGTAAGTATCTTGATTTGACAACCAAGATTATGATTCAAATGGTTTACAATTATTGGATTTCTTTCTTGGATATAGACAAATCAGTCCAAAATTCTATCCTCTTAGGCACTACTTTTTGCAAAACTAACACATAAGCTCGCTCCATTTAGATCTTACTCTTAGCCTACAACCTCAATCTAGGAAGAATTGGGCACGTATCGGACAATCCATAATAAACTAGCACAAACCAGAATAGGTGTTGTGTACAGCACATGTCATCCAATCCTACTAATGTCGTATTTGTGTTCGTGCAACATAAATCTCTGCAATTGATGCTTCTTAGCCTACAATCTCACTCGATTGATGCTTCTTTATAGATAGACAAGGAACATAAATACCTAATATTTGTTAAAATTCAGTCAGTACATCAAAATTCTAGAGTTATGAGAGTAATATATTTATATTATTCTAACATGACACCACAAGTTGAAGGTCCATTTTAGACGAAGAGCTAGACTCACGCAATTATATTTATTATTTTTGGAAAATGTTCCTAAAATGAATGCCAAAGGAGATTAGAACGCAAATTGTTGTGATACTATGTTAAAATCTAAGCCACGACACCAAAACTCCATAGTTGTAGTAAGGGTTGAGGGTTACATATTTATACATTCTAATAATTTTTATGAATAGTGTTGTTTATACACCAAGAGAACTCATGAAGGTTCCAAGGAATACTTTTTTTAGCAGTGAAGTTGGACTATACATGTGTCCTCTTTATTAAATTTCACTTAAGGTGCAGTTGATGCACAAGTAATTCATAATGACGTTGTATGTCTGGACGGAGATCCAAAATCTTAAAATGCCTAAAGTCGTGGATTTTAAATATTATAGTCTGAATACAAATTCTAAATATCATGAATTTTCTTTTATCATCTTAATGATGTCTCCTTTTTACCTTTTACCTAACTCTACAAATAAACAGATAACAACAATCTTAGAATTAACTTTCAAGATTTGTGAAAGAATAGATGATGAAGTATTCTGATTTTTCATGTGAAATCATCCACACACCCTTAGACTTAGTTATAATTTAAACCTGACTCTTGATTTGAGATAATATATATAGGCGAAAGGGTTAGTATGGAGAAATGTACACTTTGAGCCCAAACCAATGGCGAGCATGGGTGATTGAGGGTTCAGTAGTTACATATTGGAGAACCTACTCTAAATTTAGAGAGAAGATAAACAATGCTTCGGTTTCCTTCAAATTAAATTTCGAAAGAGACGAGCCGTGAAGAAAAGACTTGCTACCGACCCAGGATGAGGAGACACCTCAAAGATCGGTGCCGAGTCCGTGTCGGATGCATATTGGATACTAGTGCAAAATAAACACTAGGACACTACAAACTTGGTTCCGTGTCCGTATCGTGTTGTGTCTTTATCTCTTCCTTCAAGAGAAATA
Source organism: Iris pallida (assembly GCA_029216955.1). Lineage (NCBI taxonomy): Eukaryota > Viridiplantae > Streptophyta > Magnoliopsida > Asparagales > Iridaceae > Iris > Iris pallida. The sequence continues at coordinate 4,840,571 of JANAVB010036615.1, read as the reverse complement.
CCAGATCTTCTGCTCGAGCACGTGTCGAAGTGTATGGTTTGGGGATTTACTGCTGTCCGATTACAAACACAGATACATCGACACAGCACATATTACTGCACGTGTCCAATACGGACACGGGAAAAACGTTTCGGAGTGTCCGTGCTTCCAAAACTGTCACTGAAGGAATGGATTTTAACTATTAAATGACGCAAAAATTATACCTACAGACTCAGAAGAGCTCGCCGGATAATATCGCCGGTGTCTTCGTCGGAGAAAACTCCACCGCCTGACGAAGTCGATCGCCGCCGGTGGTGCTGCTCGCTAGGGTTAGGGTTTGGGAGTAAAAGAAGGTGATGCGGATTTGGAATCGGGAGGTCAGGAAAGAATGAAGTTGCAACTTTAACTGGTGTTTATTTAAATCCGACCCGACCCGACCCGACCCATTTAGTAGTGGGTTTGGTTATTCTGGAAATTTAAGTGTTGGTTTGCAATTGCTGCAGCTTTTCAAAAGGCGGCAGCAAAACAGCCTTGAACAGCAATTTTTTACCATCTTTTTAAAATTATGGATTTTTTGACTTTCATCCCACTTATTAATATGATTTTGTACTTACATCCATTTTTTTTTTAGACTCACATTCCACTTTTCTTCACTAAAAGTTTTTTTTCGTGACAAAACAAATATTTTTTGTGACAAAATGAATATTTTTCGTGACGAAAAGTGGAATATAAGTCTAAAAAAATTTAAAAAATCCTCCGAAATTGAAATGGCTTTCAAAAAAGTTGGTTGATAAATTATTTTTACCAAATAGCTTATGGTATTATTTTCTAAACAAATAAACAGAAGCAACCATGATAAGCAATTCAAAACCAAGCCTAAGGTGTTGTTTGTTTGCACCTTTGAAGTTTGAACAAGAGAAAGTTTCAGACAGAGACATTACATGTTGTTTGGTTGTCAACAAATTCAGTGAATTTTCTCTAAAATGTTTAGAGGTAAAGTCTAACATTTGAATCTAAACAATTTTTTTTTCTTCCAATTATGTCCTAATATCTTTATCAATTTTCTTTAATAAGATACAAAGGTATAATAGTCTAAATAATATTTATTCAGTGTTCGGATGTAAAACATACAAACAAACAATTTCCATTAAGAGTTCTCATTCAGATGAGAACAAACAACTTTTTTCATATAAAGACTTCAGACTGTTCATACTTTGGACTTGAGACTTCATATTCAGATGATAAAACAAACAACACCTAAGTCAATGTCATTATGGGTAAACATGTCATCATCAATATAAGCCAAATGTCATATTATGGGTAAACATGTCATCATCAATAGAAGCCTTATACCACCTAAATAGGTTTGCTTGTCAAGAAAGGAAGTCCACAAAATAATTGACAAAATTTTCGTTATCGATTGTCTACCCGCCCTCAACCCTCTACAATGTTCGTCAAATTCGAAGCCTAGGTAGCTATGAGTAAGAGATGACATTTTTACAGAAGTTACAAGGTCCATTAGCAGGTATTTAGCCCAACAACCAAAGAGAATACTCCAACTCATATTTTTATTTTGTCTGTGGATTGCAGACTTGCGAAGAACAGTCTGAAAAGACTGGAATGAGGATCAAGAAGTATGTAACCTCATGGAGAATCAAGCAAGATAAAACTCTGTGAAAAACTTTGATACATAAGAGGGTATCAAAGTTTTGATACCCCTATGTATGACAAGTGGACCCTCCCTCTTCGTCAAAACGTGTGTATATATGGAAAAACGGAATATGAGCCATAGGCTCATACTCTTACATAAGCCATCCCACGTGGCTTCCATGTGGACCAATAAAAATATAGTGACTTGGAAGAAAAATTTAAATAGATAGAAATAAAAGATCTCATAAAATATTTGATAAATAATAACTTAGCATATCTTTGCATTGGAAAAACTTGTCAAATATGTTTGTCTAGGAATTTAAATAGATGAAAATATATTTATCTAGCCAAATATGTTTGCCTAGGAATTTAAAATTAACATTAAAATTAATATTAAAATTAATATTAAAATTAATATTAACATTAAAATTAAAATTAACATTAAAGGTTAAAGTTAAAATTAATATTGACATTAAGGTTAAAGGTTAAAATTAACATTAAAATTAACATTATAATTAACATTCAATTTAATATTAGTATTAATATTAATATTAATATTATTAACATTCACATTATTAACATTTAGTTTAATATTAATATTAAATTTAAATAAATAATATTAATAACATTAATACTAATATTAATATTATGTATTAAATTTTTTATGAGATCTTTTATTTATAGACAAACCTATTTGGCAAGTTGTTTCTAAGCAAAGGTATGATAAGTTATTATTTATCAAATCTTTTATGAGATCTTTTATTTATATATATTTAAATTTATTCTTCTACGTCACTATATTTTTATTGGTCCACATGGAAGTCACGTGGAATGGCTCATATAAGAGTATAAGCCTATGGCTCATATCCCGTTTTTTCATATATATATATATAAACTTTGAGGGATGGTCCACTTGTCATACACATGGGTATCAAAACTTTGATATTTTCTTCTGTATCAAAGTTTCTCTGTAGTACTCTTGAGGATGGCAACAACACCGTGCAACTGTCTGGCTATGGCCCTACATTTGAGGCTGCAGACACCGAACCTGAGTTCCTTGAGCTGGTTGCTTGCAACACCTGCTGCGAGTTCATGATGGTCAATGCTGAGAAACCAAAGCCTGCCGAGCATGACTGCAAATGGAGCAATAGTCCAGCATGGAAAGGTGCTTCTATAAGTAAATATTAAGGGTTCTGATAGACAATGGGAGACTTTTCTTCAATTATGATCATTTGCTCTTTTTCTTTCTTTCTTTCTTTCTTTCAGAAAGCTTAATTTCTTTGGACCTAAAGTCACCTACATGCATTTAGACATTTGGTTGGTGAAGAATGAAGTATGGTGTCATTTGAATGTTTTTTTTTTTCATTTCAGTGCTTTTTTTTTTTTTTTTTCAATTTTACGATCTATATGGTTTCTTGTATTTTGAAATGCGGTGACATATGAATGCTATATTTGAGTATAAAATGGAGCCATGCGTCATAGGAAGAGGCTATTTCTGTGACTTGAATCTGATCCTCGAGGATACAAGCATGCAGGGCCGGCAGGGCCGGTCCTAGGGTAAGTCGGACAAGACTTTGGACTTGGACAACCCCCCTCTGCTAGAGCACCCCCTAGGCTCAACATGATCCCACCAAAAGTCAGGGTCACGAATGACCACCAGGACCAGCTGGCAATAACGGTCAAGGGACAACCAAAATTAGCTCCAGGATAGAACATTCCAACCCTGTGGGCCGGTCCTGAGGGTCGGACTAAAAAAAAAAAACTTTTTAAGAGGGGGGCTGAAAACGCTTTAAGCCAAATAAAATTTATTGAGGGTGCACGGAGATACATATAATTAACAAAATAATGATGGTAAAAAGGAACAAACTTGAAACCTATTGTACCAACTAGGCTACCACCTTACTTATATATTTTCTGACTTGAACTTGTATACTCAAGGTTGCAAGCAACAAGTCACCATATATGACGCATATTCTTTCATTGAAATAAAAGTGTGGTAGTTAGAGATGACATGCTTCGGTTATCATAACCATAACAACCAGTGTGACTTAGTAGAGAAGTCGAGTTAATTTGGTGTTTGGATATATAAATTAAATTGTATACGTTAACCTATGATAATTATTTACTATTTTAGCACATTCCTTTTGGGGAGTTACATTTAATTAGCACATTCACATTTGAACAGCTCACTTAGATACATGATCTTTATATTGTATATTATTTATGAGTATTCCTTCCTGTGTCTGAAAATATAGATACAATAAACTTTTTTTTTTTTTTGAGATGCTCAACGTTACGCACAGGACTTTGTGCACGGAAGAAAATGTAACTGAAAAATAGATACAAGAACTTTGCAAATTAAGACCACGTTTGGTTCGCGGAATCTTCGGGTTGGAAAAGGAAAGTGATTACTTTCCTATGTTTGTGTGCCAAAGGAATTGAGGAGGAAAGGAAAGGGTTTCCCAATGGAAGGAAAATTATGGGAGAACGTGATTACATCCATCCAAGCAAGAATCACTTTTCCACATTGAAGTAATCACTTTCCTTTCCATATTTCTTGGCATTTCCAAACATCGGAAAGGAAAATCAATGGAAAATAAAATTTCTCAAAGAAAAGGAAATGACAAGGAATTGATTTCCTTTCCCTTCCATTCCACGAACCAAACGAGGCCTAAACGTAACCACTGTACATTATAACACCTTATGAACTGATGCAAATTGTGGAGACAAATGAATAGGGGGGCTCAAAATCTATTTGACAGAGACCATTACATATTGTTTGTGCAAATTGTGCCGATTGCATCACTGGCGAAGAAATGTGCAGGCAAAAGCACATGAACATGAAACACCCACTGAAGCACTAGTTTCTTATATTATGAAAGGCCCTTTCAAAGGACATAATTTTAAATATACAAATTAATTTACGAAAAGAGAACAATTGTGTTTTGTACCAGTAACAATATACATTATAAAAACAGAGTTACGGAAACGGTGGTTCGAATTTACAATCCACCTTTACCAATGTATGAGCCAGCATCAGGTTTTTGTGACAGAGGTCTTGCAGACAGGACACGAGTTCTTCTGAAACAGCCACTGCTTGATGCAATACATATGATAGCTATGCCCACACTCCAGCTTCCCCATATCTTCGTCGACTTTGTATTCTTCCTGTACAATAATAAGAAGAAAACAAGTTAAATTAGTGCTTCAAGCGAATAACCTCTTGCCAGATCTATAGAAAAGAAGATCCCCAACTTTTGACCACTGATGTGAATCAAAAGATCATGTGTACAATAATAGGAAGAAACAAGTTAAATTAGTGTATCAAGTGAATAACTTCTTGCCAGATCTTTAGAAAAGAAGATTCCGAACTTTTGACCATTGATGTGCATCAAAATATTGTGTATGGTGAATAATGGCGTTGATTTGTCTTTACATGATAATTAAATGCAAAAAAGAAGACCATTATAACATGCAGACTTCAGTACACCAAACTCCAAATTAAGGAACTCCAGATGGGAAAATAAGAATAGAAGAAAACCAACTTGGCAAATGCTGCATTTCCTTTCCATCTCAGTGGAAATATCTGGTTGTGAAGAATCAAAAACCGAGTGTTTCATTTCCATGAGACTTTGTGAAATCTCGTCTTCCCTCAAGCCAGTGCTGACATGCCCGATCCTATCGCCTAGCTCAAGCAATTCCTGCCGAAATTAAAACTTCCAGCAAAAATTAGAAAATGGCCAACCAATAGCAACAAACTTTCAGGACAGATAATGAGGAATCCATGGGACATTCGGTTCTGTCAAATGGGTTTGAAGACAAAATAAGCACCTCATAGGACATTCTGTCAACATCAAGCTGCAAATCCCTATAGCGATCATATATGAGCAATCCACCTGACATTCTGGTTTGGAGCTTCATCATCTGCAGATGTGAAAGACAACTCAAATTGATAAAAACTTCAAAGGTATTGAAAGAAAAAAGAAAAAAAGGCCATCAAATTTGTTAATGTTACAGCAGACATGACACTAAGAGACCTGAATGGAAGGAAAGGAATCAAAGGATTCATAGCTGACCCCAATTTTGGGATCAAGGATTCATAGTTGTTGTTTTATGAAACCTAGGAGCTACTAAAGTAAACCAAATGTGTATTTTAAATCAATATTTCCTACAGTCATAACATGCTTAAAGGATAATATCTAACGATATGAAAATCACTTGGTATCTCTTCTCTAGAGTCGAGACAAAACCAAATTCTCAAGTACTTACATCGTCACCATAATGTTGACGAGAAACATATGATGCATGATAAGTCAATGGAGGTGTTGTACTCATAACCGGTCTTACCAGGACTCGGAAATGCAATGGATACACTTCCTAATGTATCCAAAACAATTTCATTTCCCTCTCTTAATGGCTAATCAGCTACAAGAATCATGATTTTCATTTCCTACTGATACAAATCTATTTTTTTTCCTTCAACCTCATTTATTAACTTTTATTTTCTACTTAATAAAGAAACTAAGGTTAATATGTTATATACTTATTGTTATAACCTTGTATGGTATCCTAGTTGTTCAAATTTGTCATGTTGTCGTATCCCTGTACATGCAACATACTGAGCCAGAAGTGGCTTCTATAGATTACAGTTAGTCTATAACACTCGATCAATCCCTTCAAACCCAATTTGTAGCTGAATAGGAATGGACATTATCAAAGCTATATCAAACTAGGAAGCATGGACACTTCAATGATGTGCGCAGTGTCCTATTGGGTACGACACAAACACTCCAAAATACACCGACACTTGGAATCAGTGTCATGTCAGAGCCTTTGTCAGTATTGTTCATGCTGTGTGCATGCCCGTGCAACATAGGTAATATATACTGTCAATGAAATTCTAGAAAGATGTAATCTTCCAGGATTACCAAAAAAATGAAAACATAAGAACAAAAGAAAGGATTTATTTATTTATTTGATATTTGAAGAAGGTTGCTCGGAACCACACAAGGATCGACATTTATAAAAAATGCAACTAGTTCAATTGTTGGCACATTAGCTGTATGATTTGGATGTAGGCAACTAGTTTCATGCAACGTAGGCAACTAGCTCTTTTATGTGAAGGACTCTTCTATGTGAAAGAATTACGTACTTAGTGGCTTGTGCAGGTGTGGAACGGTTTAGTTTACAGATTCAAGGTTTGGGAAGGTAAGCTTCCATTTCAAGGGGATTTCTTAACAGCCCAAATCCAGCATAACCAGATGGGACCTTTACTAGCCAAAATTTAGAATAACAGGATGAAAGTACATTCCTTTGATACATAAACTACTAAGAGAACTTAGATGACAAATAAAAACCTAGAAGAAAGAAAAATTACAACAGCAATGTAATAGGAAAAGAATTTAAAAAGTACAGAAAAAGAGGGAGAAATTACCTTCTCAGGGCAACATAATTTTTCCCATCATGAAATCACAAATTAATGCAATTCAGGAATATTGTACTTTTGAAAGGATTGATTTGTCTAAAGATCTGAAAATTGTAGAAACTCCCTAATTGAGGGCACAACCATGGCGTTTCTAGAAAGGCAAAAAATGATATGATGAATATCCAGCCAAACTGCACCCTTAATAAATAGGACAGTAGGTAGGCATGCTCTAAAACTAATTTAACGATGCCAGATAAGTATCACAATGCAATAGCATAAAACTATGTGAATTAGCAACCCTGACAAGTGAGATAATTCCTCCACTAGATCCACACACGCATACAACACATTGTTGGGTCATGGCAAAATTTCCAATTCGGCAACCCTAAGTCAACAGGGCATATGGTCCGGTTGGACCCTGTCAGGTGCTGGAAGGAGTCTCTTCAGTTTATGCATGGCCGATTAACCGGTCAGTTGTTGAATAAGCAACTCCGACAAGAGAGATGAAATTCGACCACTAGATCCACACATGCACACAATGCATTGTTGGGTCATAACCAAATTTCCAACTCAGCAACACTGACCAGTCAACTGTCAGAATCATATGGTCCCGGCTCGATCCAGTCAGGTGCTGGAATTAGTCTCCAATTTATGCATGACCGGTTAACCAATCATGATGACAGATCAACTGGACTTGCTCTGGGACCCGAATTAAAAATTAGGTAAGTTGTTTCTTCATTGGCTTCGGCTCCAACTTACGACGTGCTATTTAAGGGGCTTGACGTTCATTGGGAGATCAATCTGTGTGCTTGAGTGTTGTAGCCATCAATAGATTGAGAGAGAGAGAAAAATATATTGAGGAAGAAGAGAGGGCTTCTCGCATCTTTTGGATGTAATTTTTTAGGCTTTTTTGGGTTCTCTTATAATAGGACTCGTAGGGTCTCTTTGGATTGATGAGAAAAAGAGAGAGGGCGGGGGGAGGGGGGGGGGGGGGGGGGGGGTGGGAGGGGGGGTGTTGTCTGAAATAAGTAGAGTTAAGTGGGGTTAAGTGAATGGAAGTTAAATGAGGGGAAGGAAAGTCAACACATTTTAACTTGCTTGGATTGGAGGAAGAGTTAAGTGGGGTGTATTTAATAATTCTTGCTTAGATTGAAGGTTCTGAGTGGGAGGAGAATTAATAAAAACACAATAGTTATTAAAATATCCTTATTATATGTGGCATAAAATTACACAAAATATATGTGGTCATCAATTCAACAGATGCATAAAATATATGTGGTCATCTACTATCTTTCCTCCAATTCTTTGACGTATCTGGACGGTTTTTTTTGATACATCAAATATATGTGGTCAACTCAACAGATGCATAAAAAACAGAGCTGCCAGTTTTTTTTTTGTTTTTTTTTCTCATAATTTTCAACGATGAGTAATAAAAGAAAGCGAGAAGAGACGACGTACCTAGACAGCAACATATTGAAAGCAAAAAAAAAAAAATATATTGAGAAGAATGCCATGATATTTTATATGGCAAACAAATGGTATTTGTGACTTTTAAAACAACAACCCACACTTTCCCTTGTTAACCTCCCGATTTTGGGGTTCAAAAATGGATTTAAAAAAGAGTTAAACAAACCCTCACTTAATCCTCTATGACTCCCCCATCCTAAACCCTCGCCATCAAACCAACCATGGTCTTGTTTTCCCTCACATATCTCTCTTCACCCTCAATCCAAGCATACCCACAAGGTTGTAGAGATCTTGACATCTTGTAAAGCCTTGTAATACCTTGTATAATAGTGATACAGTCCCCGTAATATTTTTAATTATTTTCAACTATCCATGTAATTCGTCACTTGTGCACTTTGTTTCTTGTTTATTTTGACTTTGTGTATTCCAACAATTTCATGGTATGACTCATAAGCTTAATTATTCCATGGTTGTTACAGTCTCCCTTGTTCTTATATATGAGTAATATAATATTGCTTTTTCATTTATTCAGAATCTTCTTAGTCCTTAGAATTTGTTGAATAATTTGGTAAGTTACATCAATCATTTATCCCATAAACATTTACCTCAATAAGAATATCATGAGATCCTACCTTTTTTTTAATGCCAAAAAATTTAATTTTACGACAATAACAATAAGACTCATCATGAGCTAATTCTGAATCTAAACTAAGCTTTTCTAGGTTACTCTTATTAAATAGTTTGTGAAAATAACTCCTCCACCTCTCCTTAGTATCATTTTTTCTTACTAATATCTTGTGTTACTCTCTCTTGATATACTTAATCTTTCATAATTCTCTAATCCTCATTTTCGTACTCTTAGTAAGCATATAAATATCATTTTCTCCCTCCTTAATTTCTAACCTCCTATATATATAATCATAGACCTTAGATTTATTTTTAATAATTGTTTTCTTAGATTCTTTGTTTGCTACTTCATAACTTGTAAAATTCTCCTCATTTTACAACAATCTCGCCAAAAAAATGTAAAATATGGAAGAGTGAGTAAAGTGATATAGTAACCAAAAACAGAATATGGAATAGTGTGTTGAGTGATATAGAACATAATGGCTTTAAATGAATCCTTTTTTGTCATTCCAAGGAAGGTATTACGTCCTTGAAAAAGTAAGATATATTATATTTTTAAAGAAAGTAAAGAATCAAACAATAAGATGGAAACAATGCAAAAGCAACATGCAACTCTAACCATGATGTGAAATTTCATCCGAGGAAAAAGAAGAAAGAACTACAAAAAATCAAATGAAAGAATCAGCAGTTTAAAACGGACTTTTGCCTAATTCAAAAAAATCCCAAACGCACAAGTTTTGTAATTTGGAGTTCGGAGGCTTAACTCCACCAAACCCCAGTTTTTTCCCCAAACTCCATTCCCAAATGCACCCTCACTAAGACTATAGTAGAGTTTTCGTGTAGTGACGGGCAGGGGCGGATCTTGGAAGTTCAGTGCGTGGGAGCTTGGGGAAAAGAGTGAGTGGGGGCTTCAGAAGAAAAAAATCCATGACCAAATGTGTACGAGACGTTTCGAACTCGACCTATAAAACATACTACTAACTATTTAACAACTGACCTAACCTTTAGGTAGCCCCTGGTGACAGTGGACATTAATACGATATTAAAACAACATATGTTCAATCCGTCTAGCATGTATTTCGGAATAGAAGTACACCAATGCATGAAGTCCACCCCTGAACAAACCCCCCTCCCCTATGTGCAGTGCAATGGTATGTTAGAATAATATAAATATATAACCATCGACCCACACCAAAAGTAAGTTAGTTCTGGTACAGTACAGGAACAAATTTTATCACGCAATAGAAACACACAAAGATTCAAGTTAGTGAACTTTATCACGAAATAAAAACAGTGCATTATGTCACTCCAATTAACAATGACAACACACCCTCCCTCTCCCTTGAGAAGAGATGTATTCTAACTACGAGCTAAAAATTCTATTTAACTATTACAAGTAGAGCATTATTTCTCCAACTCAACAAGTAGGTGTACATGTGGGTACCTTGCTCATTAACATGTGGGCCATACATGGGTGGGTGAGGGGAGCATATATGTTGTTCCCATTATTCTATGTCAATTATGTCACAACATGTGACAACTCATACTTTTCCTATCCATAAGTATAGGAAGGGAGGACATGTGTCACATTGTGGAGTACAAGTGACAGAAGCGATATAGAATAATGGGAACAGCAGATCCGCTCCCGTGGGTGAGTACCTAGCCGAGACTGAGTAGTAGAGAAATTATGAAGTAAAGTACTATGATTTGACTTTGACCAGAAGAAGAACAGTGGCATAGATTTATTCCACCGCCACAAACATGATGATGATTCGCAATTCCCAAAATTCAAGACCTATCAATTAAAGATAAGGTTTTGAAGGTCCTAAGAAACCCCCCAAAAAAGTAAGACAGTTACGCGTAAGAAGTTGATACTTTCAGGCTTTCGGCAACCAAACAATCATGTTCATCATGTTTATGCAAACCCAAACTACGATTTCTGAAACTAAACTGTAAATTTAGATCGATACGAATATTTTTCATGTAAATTTTCTCAATCAAAGATCAATAAAAGCGCGGACACGGCACAGGCACCACAACAAATAATACCCAAAATCAAGGTCGTGTCCGTGTCAGAAAAGAAAAGAAAAGAAAGGGGGAGTAAGTACCTCTCTGTGGAACCTCTCGGCGTCGTATCGTCCGGTTCTGTGGTGCATGATCATCGGATGGTGTCGGCCCATGAAACAGTCGAAGGAGTCCTCCTCGTCGTCGTCTTCGTCGTCGTCGTCTGCAGCATCAACAGCAGCAGCCATAGCCGCTCTCTGATTATTGTTGCGGCTATTAGTCTTCCTATTGTGGTGATGAATAATAGGTGGTGGTCTGGCCCTTCCCCTCGACGACCTCCACCCCTGCTGCTGATCTTGCGAGTCCGCCGAGGACCTGACGGAGGAGGCGGCGGCGGACGGCGGCGGCGCGTAGGCCTCCGACGACGCCGACGAGGCGCAGCCGAGCCCCCGCAGCGCCGCCGAAGCGAAGCCGCTCTTCTTCTTCTTCTCCCTCTTGTTGGAAGAAGAAGAAGAAGAGATTAGTGGGGACTCGGAGTCATGGCTGCTCCTGAAGAAAGAAGACATCAGGAGGAGAGAGAGAGAGACGCGTCGGTTGTTCTTCTGTTCTCTTCTGTAGTGAATGGTGTCAGAGGAGGAGAAGGGAGAATGTTTCTTTTTCTCCTCGGTTTTCTTTGTATAGGTTCGGTGTGCACAAGTACACCGTAGACCAAGTCAAATGTCATAAGAGGAGAGGGCAAATTTCAAAAGTGTGAATAAAATATTGGTGCCGTGTCCGCTTTGAGTCGTGTCGAACACCGACGTATGTGTAGTCGTAATCGCACACTAAGAGCATCATTAGTAAGGCCATCCCATTTTCTAGATTCTAGATTTAGAATGTAGGAGCTCATTTTGTAGAATAATAAGTCTCATTCCTAGTTCCAATTTCTACAATTTCGGTCTCAACCCATCCATGGGTGCTAAGGGTTGGGCCTCCCAATTTTTAGATTCTAGATTGTAGAAACTCGTTTTGTAGAATAGTAAGTTCCAATTTGGAGCCCAACTTTCTAGATTCTAAACATTATATTATTTTTTTCTTACATTAATTTTTGATCACACAATTTTTGGGACCGGAGCTCACTTTATCATTTTCTACTATTCTCATACAAATCCAATTCATTCTATATTTACCTTTTTTTTGAAATTTTGGACTCCAAATTGCATTGGAGAGTTCCAACTACTAATGATGCTCTAATAGATGTGTCATGCGAGTAGTGTTGGGAGTGCGCCACCGCATTGTTTATGCATGATCTGAAGCAGAGCTGTCAAATGGGCCGGACCGGGCGGAACGAGCTACCTCCGACCGGTCCAATTGACAGATCTATTCTTTAACTCTAGGAAGGATCAAGTTGATCGCAACCTTAACCATACATATAGGGAGGTCTTATTTCTCATGACAAGATATTTGCATCATTCATAATGCAAGTAGTAAATTTTACCTTACCCATCGATCACTACACTACATTTATTATTATTATTATTATTATTTTATTATTATTATTATTATTTTTATTAGAGAAATTTTGAGTCGTATTTTACTTGATTTATCCAAATTTAAGGTGCACCTCACACAATTTCCATAATGCAAGGCACTCCCCACTTTTGACGGTTTCCGTCCTTCGTTAGCGGTCAACTCCTTTGAACTATTTTTTTGGTCGAAAATGTCCTCTCCTTTTCCGTGACTTCCGTTCCAAGACACCACTGTCGGCTGCCACCCATCCCCTCCCCGCCTCACCCCCGTGCCCCCCTCCACCTCCCCCTCGCCCCCCCCACCCCGCTGCTCGTCGCGCGCTCCCGCCTGCGGCTGCCGACTTCTGTCGCATCTCCCTCCTCCGTTCTTGATCCATCCCCCCGGCTGCCGACCGCAGTTGCATTCAAAATTCAAATCCGACATCCTCCTCAACGGTCCAAAACCCTAAAAACCTGTTCCCAACCGACTTCCGTCGCATCTCCCTCCTCCGTTCTTGATCCAGTTCTTCCACCTCCAATTCCATGGCAACTACCGCAACACCCAACATATCCCAATGCTCTGCGAAACACCACCTCATCAACCCATCATCATCCCAAGTGAAAGTAGTCCTAAGAGTGCGCCCCTTCCTTCTTTCCAAGCTCGAAGCAGACGGGAGGAAGCCCACTCCGTGTATCTCTGCCGTCGGCACGGAAAGCCATTGCAAAGAAGAAGAAGAAGAAGTCACTGTTCATATCAAAGACCAGTGGACTAGGTATATATCGAAACTAATTAGTACTCCTCCGTCTCGATTCTCAACTCAATTTTTGATGCGCGCTGACCCAGCTATTCTCGAATTGCAGCAGGAGCGAGTTCTACAAGTTGGATTCCTTCTTCGGCCATGTCACGCCCCAAAACCAGAATACTGGAGAGCGGGGGCGGACACAACCAGCTACGTATATTGAAGTGCAACCCACCTCGCTATACGGTCACGGCTGTCTAGATACATGAGGGTTTAACTACAAGCCGTCAGTCTCTTATGGTCATGAACAAGCCTATTGTCTCAATCTCAAGCAAATAATAGCAGTTTACAAGATGTCAGAGCACCAAATATACAATAGTAAGGCGTCCCATACATTACATATTTGGATGATCATGAAGCTAGTCATACAAAAGGTGAAGACTAGCAAGAGTTTCAGTCATACATGATCAACCCTAGGATTCGTTAATCATGCTATAGCCCGTAGGCAGACAGTAAGTAAAGTGCAATCGAGCTAACATGTGATCGTCGGCTAAACGCCTCAAAAGATTATTTTTACAATAGAGTGAGAGAGCAAAAATAAAATTCACTCGTTGTCAGGGTTACGCCTGGTGGTCACCATCTGGCTGGAAGGTAGGGATATCCTCTGGAGCCGCTCCGGTATCTGGCCACGCAAAACCAGCTGGTTCAGATCCCATAAAGAGCAAGTGCCACAAAGGAGACTTCACTTAAGAACTAAAATCAGCAATTAGCACAAGAATATAATTATATAATAAAAGACTGGAAATATGAAAAATTATGATGATATACGATAAGATAACCATATGACTATTCAGATAACCAAGTTACAACCCGTAAACTAAATAAGGACCGGGGTTGTAACCCTTCATCTGAACGGAACTTAATTTTCCACCATTTATCGATAATGTAACACAAGCAATCGGGTCATGTAACAATCTTGTACAGGATCAAGACAAGACTAGACTGGTTAGACTCCATCCAATATTCACAGCCAAGCAATAAGTACGGCTTGATACTTTAACTAACTAGGGTTATCATAGGCCTAGTTACTAGCAAGATACAATAAGATTATTCCGACAGCCACAAGTCCTACAGACCATCCAGGTTATCCGAACACAATTAGGGGTTGAGTTCATGTGGGTACATCGTCCAGGAAACGCATGTACACTTAATTAGCTTCAAGGGTGCAACACATGACAGTGTGCTGAAAATGTGCCCTACTCGACAGCAGGCTACAAATCCTATGATGGGACGTCCAGATAACGGGATTGCCTGTAATTGGAAAATCTCTTCATGACTACTGGATTATTCTAGTTATTAGCCTTAGCCAGTTTCAGTAGGTACCCCTGACCGTGGTACTCAAGGGTCCCTGTCCTAAACATGATGTAAGGCAATACTGGTTCATTTGTACAAACACAATCGTCCACGGTATCCAGACCATTCATTCTTGTCATATCATGCTAGCCGTCGCAACAGCATATCGAGGTATATCATGTTAGGTTTACTTATCAAGAGTGCACCACGACGGACCACTATCATGTTATGTTACTTGTCAATAGTGCACCACGACGGGTCAATATCGTGTTCTATCCCTACTCTATCATGTCGTATTCATGTAAAAGTCATGCCAATATTAAAATTATGCTACGTCCAACACATAACCCTGCCATGAGGGTTGCCGCAAAAGACTGGCCGCATGGGGGTTGCCGCAAAAGGTTGGCCGCATGAGGTTGCCGCATAAGGCTGGCCGCATGGGGTTGCCGCATAAGGCTGGCCGCATGGGACTGCCGCAAAAGGCTGGCCGTATGGGGTTGCCGCATAAGGCTGGCCGCATGGGGTTGCCGTATAAGGCTGGCCACATGAGGTTGCCGCATAAGGCTGGCCGCATGGGGTTGCCGCATAAAGTTGTTCTTCTTCTCCAAGGATCCAAGAAGAAGAACCATGGAAGCCATGGCTTTGAAGCTCCATTAATCCTTCATTTAAGGTCAAAATCCAACTCGAACTTCCATAGATCAAAATAGGATAGAACGAAATTCTTTACAATATGGAACAATCAAAACTTAAAAATAACAAGGTTTGATAGATCAAAATCCAAGAAATTCAAAAATACAACAACTTAGATCTACATGAAATGAACCATGGAAATAATTAAAAATGCTAAGTACTAAAGTGTCTTAGAATCTCGTGAGAAAGACAATAGAACAACAAAAATTGAGTTCCTCCATGAAGCAAGTTGCACTTGCCTAAGCTCTTGGTAGGTGGAGAGAGTTAATGGAGGAAGAAGAAGAAGTAAATAAAGAAGTGAATGAGGAGAGAGAAAAGAAGTAAATAAAGAAGTGAATGAGGAGAGAGAAATGGGTTGGTGGCTTATAAAGAGGGGGGTTAGCATGTTGGGTCAAGTCCTAACAACCGAGCCCAACCAAATACACCAAGCCAAGCCAAGCCGAACCAGGATGAACCCAAAATAAACCAAGGCAAGATTAAACCAGGGTCAAGCTAAGTAAGACAAGTCTAACTACGGGTCGAGATTTCGTACACGTATACTGAAAATACGTATAACGAAAAACGGAGGTGACAACTCTACCCATCTTAAAAGAATTTCGTCCTCAGAATTTAATTAAGATGCTAGAGATGTCAGGGCAAGCTATATTAATCATAAGCAAGCTACGACTAGCAGTTAACCAAGCAATCATTCACGCAAGCAAGGAATTAAAAACATAAGGCATAAGGAAGACATTATATCTTATGAGTCAAATAGGTATGGATATCGCGAGCGGATATCATCCTCACGCTCCCACGTTGACTCACCCAAGGAGTGATGACCCCAAGCAACATGGACTAACTTGATAGTCATGTTCTTGAGTATCTTCTCTCTTCGGTACTGGTCTCTCCTCATACGAAAGGTTGGTACCAACAACCAATTCTGAATGATCAAGGATATGACTCGGATCCGGGATATACCGTCGTAATTGGGATACATGGAAGACATCATGCACCTCACGTAACGACGGCAAAAGAGCGAGACGATAGGACACATCTCCTACTCGCTCTAGAATGTCGAATGGCCCTATATACCTAGGACTAAGATTTCTCCGTACGCCGAAACGAATTACGCCACGGGTAGGTGAGATCCTAAGGAATACATGGTCGTCGACAGAAAATTCAAGGAAACGCCGATGAGAATCGGCGCAATGGCGTTGGCGATCTTGCGTGACTCGAAGATGATCTCTGACTTGCCTGACCACCTCAAATGTCCGTGTGATCATCTCTGGACCAAGCATCTGTCTCTCGCCTATATCATCCCATGCGAACGGAGATCTGCACTTTCTGCCGTACAAGGCCTCAAAGGGGGCCATCTGGATACTGGCCTGGAAATATTGTTAAAGGAGAGCTCCACGAGATGTAGGTGATCTTCCTACGAACCATCGAAGTCGAGTGTATATGACCGTAACATATCTTCAAGAGTCTGGATCGTATGTTCTGACTGACCATCTGTCTGCGGGTGATAAGTGTAGGTCCTAAAAATCAAGTTGCACCCATCAAAAAAGCAATGAAAACTAAGTTGCGCACCCTTCAATGAACTGCACAATCTGCTTCCTGCGCAGTTCATTGAAGGGTGCGCAACTTGGTTTTTATTACTTTTTTGATGGGTGCAACTTGATTTTTAGGACCTACAAGACCCCCTTCAAAGTTTTTGAAATTTGAAAATATTCAAAGTTTCGAAATACTTTGAATTTCGAATTTAAAATCAAGTTGCGCAAGTAGCGCTTTGACTGCGCGTTTGGAGGAATCAGCTCCGACTTTTGTGGCACAATCTGAGGTGACTGTTACACTTCTAAAAACTATAAATAGTTTTCATTCTCATTATGTCAACCTTTACTTGCTTTCGATTTTCTGAAGAGATAAAAGCTTCCCTCCTATTCCGACTACTTTTCCTTCTTCTCGCCGTCGACGTTAATGGCTCCTAAGCGAACTGCCACCGAGAAGGGCAAGGCCCCCGCCGAGCCTTCGACTCGGGTTGCCCTCCGAATCTCTCGTCATGAAATTGGCCACCCAGCGCTGCAAGGTAGATGACAAACTCGATCGAAACCCTTTTTAGGGTTCTTGACATTTTTGAACCTTTATACCTCTCTCTTTTTAGAGATTGATGGTATTGCGCCACCCTGTTTAGGGTTTGGTTGCACACACAATAGTTTTCATTTTTATGAAAACTATATTCTTGCGCAATCGGTTGGAAAGCGCTGGCAGATGTTCGGCACAATCCATCGATTTGTGCAAGTCAGTTGAGCCAGCGCAAACTGATGCCTTGCGCAAGTGGGTTAGCGCAACCTGATGTCTTGTGCAAGTGGATGTGTTGGCGCAATTGGATACTTTGCGCATGTGGGCTGCATTGGCGCAATCTGATGCGTTGTACATAGCGTAGACTGATGAACTCTTTTTAAAGAAACTTTGTGATTTTGCATGTACTGATCTTTGTCTCTTTATTTGATACAGTTAACCTCAGGGAAGATCCAAATTATAAGGTTTTTGCAGGATCTTTGGCTGAACCTGAGTTCAAAGAGGATCTTTCCTATGTGACATATCCTCAATATGCCTTGCCGTCATCTCGGCAAGCCATCCTAATGGCACAAGATAATAAAACTCTGCTGTGTTTGATGAACGGGCAGCCACTCCAAACTGCAGATACAGTTACCCATAAGAAGCCGTTGTTCATGTTCGGTGAGGCTTTCGACAAGAACTCTCAGCCTAGACCTCGCATGGAACAGAGACTTTTTCAAAGAGACGAGAAGATGATACTTCTACCGGAGATTTCCAGATGCCTTTTCCTGTTTTGCTATGCTTTTGCGAGCTATCCCAGAAGGATGGAATGGGATATAACTCTACTTCAGCAAGCTCAAACAGGGAATATCTGTGTGAAGAAGGGGCCAAACAGCAAAGACATGTTCTACAGTTCCTCTGAGCGTCACAGCTCCCTACTCAGAGGACTGAAACCCGGTTGCATCCTACCGGAAAACTCTTCCATGCTGCTACCAGTCAGAACTCCGATATTCGTAAATGAGTTTGCGAAGGTTGAGGGAAGGTATCCAGACCAAGATATTCGATTGACAGGTCTTGTGAATCCAGATAACAAGATATGGATTTGTATAGCCAATTGGATATTGGCTCAATTTGAAGACCGGCTTAAGGAGATTGAGCTATACCAAGCGGTTTACGCCACCGTTTATGGTTTCCCGCCTAATCCGCATCTATTCCTTACATTGGCGGAGATATACAACTACAGAACGGGGACTTTTATGACACCATACGGAGAGATCGGATTGGCTTTACACGAGATGAAGTACATCTCCAGCCTGCCAATGGGGGATATCCCCTATGAAGAATTTGTCCCGACCAATGATGAGTTGGACAAATTACGCCAAGAGAATGCTGACATAGTGGCTGTCTTTGAAGAGCTGCTATGCCACTACAAGATATGTTCCTTGTACTACAAGAGTGGTACATCCGGCACCTACTACTCAACCAAATGGTTGCCGTATCTCTTTCTCAACCATATCATTGAGAAGAAGACCAAGGAGCACGATAACTGCAAACCCACCTACTTCAGACCACTTAGCAACAGCGAAGTGATAGGGTTGATGAAAGAGAGCAAAGATATGAATATCAAGATCAAGGATGATCTCCAATGTCCTCCTTTCAAGGAAGAAGACATTATTGAAAGCTACATGAGGCTGGGCTACAGGCCCATGTTCAAGGAAGCCCAGCTGGCGGGTTTCCTCACTTATTGGCTTCGACGATACGTCGTTTCTGGAGCTAGCGCCGTCGATCACTTTCATCGAGGCGTACTATTTGCTGCTGTCCGCTTAGTCTTCGGCTACCGAATGGATCTATTGTCAGCGATAACTTGCAGAGTGAATGCTGGCCTCCGCCTTTTTGTCGATCAAATGCTTTGAGGAAAGGGCAAGAAAGGAAGCTTTCCTCGGCTGGAGCTACCATACATATATCTGTTCGGATGGCTGCTTCTGCTCTATCCTTCACTGATGAACCCCGATATGGGGGCGGTGAGCGGCAGCTTTTTGAGGAGATTCTCCAAAAGCAAGTGGATATATACCACTTTAAGAGATTACAGGCACGCTCTGAATCTTGGAAAGGGATGGAACTTCTATTGTGTTCCCCC
The DNA here is from genome assembly GCA_029216955.1 of Iris pallida. Classification (NCBI taxonomy): domain Eukaryota; kingdom Viridiplantae; phylum Streptophyta; class Magnoliopsida; order Asparagales; family Iridaceae; genus Iris; species Iris pallida. The sequence continues at coordinate 4,820,978 of JANAVB010036615.1, read as the reverse complement.
TCCAGCTGGCTACGAGCATATGTCCACCAACCTTGTCGATTCTGGGAGGGCACAGCCTCTGGGCCACACAACTTTTGACTGGTTGAAGACGATCCGGCCATCTCACTTGGTATACCGGTTTGAAGATGAATGTTATCTGGAGCCTTATCTTCCTAACTGTTTTGCACGCCAATTCGGCTATGACCAATTCCATATAGGCAACGCCATAACGTGCCTACATGGAAAAGGTTATCTGATCGATTGAGCCCGGTCTTGGGCTTACTTTAATGCTCGGGACACGAGGACGACGTTCTCGATGCCGCTAAGGAGCGATCATGGTCCTCGTATGTTATATACTTATTCACTCTTCTACACATCGACGAATACTTTTGCTGAGAATTTCAACTTAGCAGATAGCTTTGCGACAGTAACGCGATTCAAGAAAGGAGCACCTGCTTTGGTGCTTCCTGATAATGATGAAGAGGATGAGCCAGTTGATGTACCGTTGGAAGCTTCGAGGGAAGCCAACTTCCCTGAAGAAGTCAACGAGCCGCTGCGCGTCTCTTTGAAGGTCGTAAGATCTCCAATCAAGGAGAGAAAGAAAAGGAAGGTGGAAGAACCTTCTTCTCCAGTTTCTAAGAGGAAGATTATCTTAGAATCTTCAGAAAGGGTCACTACCCGGTCGCAATCTCGACAGCATGCTGAATCGACTCAAAGAGAAGAGGCGACGACTCCGACCTCTTTTCAAAGGCAAGTAGATGTTATAGATGTAGAGAGTCCGGAGAGACCTTTACGCAGAAAGAAGATAGTTTTCAGGAGGAAAGTGGCCACTCCTCCAAGACCTATCCTGTCATCGGTCGTGACCAGTGCTGTTGCCGGAGTCATGATGTCGTCTCCTACACCTGCCCTTGAACCCAGGCAGGAAGCTTTCAGTCCAGAGAAGAGGGACGAGGTTGTAGAGACCAGAGAGGAAATTGCGGAGACAGCAGATGAGGCTGCAAAGTCAAATAAGCCCGAAACATCTCCCAAAGCACTGCAATCTCCAACACTTGCAATAGAAACCGCCCACCTTCCAGCTTCTCCTCGATTACTACGTGCCGAAGAAGATAAGTTAATGATTGAGGCACTGGACGATTGTGACTTTGGCTTCCACGATGATATAGATCCAGTTGCCGCAACTGATAGTGAAGAAGAACGAGAAGAGAGTGCAAGTGATGAAGATACATCAGCAGAGGCTGTTGATGACACTCTAAATCCAGAAGAGGATACTGATGTACATACATCCCCAGAGAAGAATATGGTTAAAGAAGTAGTACCGAAAGGAGCTACTGTCACCCATCATAGAGGTATTGGTATTGACTGATATTAATACCCTTCTTTTATAGATTAAATGGCTGACATCTTAATTTTTATCCATGTAGATATTCAACTTTCTCCGATTCCTCCAATATGCACTGATTTAGTGCAAATAAAGGCGGTAGCCAGCAGTAGCCGTCATTTATCAGGCGGCTCTGAAGCGGGTAGTAGCCAGACAGTAATGTCTGAAGCTACTTCTACGAGACTACAACCCATGTCAGCAGATGACAAACTTGTCACTGGTCCCAGCAATGGTAAGATTGCCTTTACTTTTGATCCTTTTCGATAGTTGCTAATGACGGCAAACTGATGGGGTTTATTTGATTTCGCAGAAGAATATCTGGGAGGAGCAACCAGCTCTACCATGGCTCCCTTGTCCAAAGAGACTACAGTTCATGCTGTCGAACTTCCGCCTGTGCAGGCACCTGCTGCTTCAACGCCCATGGGAGTAGCTGCTACACCCGGTGCCATAGCTACTAACAGATTTATAATTGGTTCCTTCACCTACCTCTTCTTCAATTCATTAGGACCCTTAGTAGAAAGGGTAATGGAGAAAAAAGATATTGGTTTCATTACTGTTAGAGGTCCAACCTCTTATCTGATCGGTGCCATCCGAAGTCAGGGTGATGAAGCTCAAGCTACTTATCTTGAACACATACTGGATGAGCTGGAGGAATCAGTTAAGATCTATAAAGATCTTAATCGGGGGGAGGTAGAGCCCTTGGTACATGCTGAGTTTGAGAGGATGTCTCGAGAGGCTGCAGTTATGAGAGCTGATTTCCAGGTTTTCTTGGACACTTTCGCTACTAAGTCTTCAGAGTATAACTCCCAGATGGAAATAATAGCATCTGCTGCTGGGGAGAAGGAAAAGAAAGTTGCTGAGTTGAAAGCAGAGTTCGATCGACTTCAAAAAGAGTTGAGAATTGTTCAACTTGCTCTGGAAGAAGAGACCACTCAACATCAAGCTGCAGTCCAGTAACTGGACATTCTGACCCACGAAAGAAATGAGTATGTCAGGACTCATCAAGCTGAAATCTCCCGCCGACTAGTAACCTTGCCGACTTTTGATGATAAATCTGGAATGGAGGAAGCTAGAAGGCGGGTGATGGATTCTTGGGAGGAGTGACTTCAAACTTTAAAGCAGCAGATGGCTAGTTTGATGACCCCACCAGCTGAATAGGAAGATTTTTTTTGTATCTTCCGTTTTGTGACATGTCTTTTTATAATGCCTTTTAATTTTGATCAATAAAAAGACATTCTCTTTGTGGCTCTATTATTTATTGCATATCTTATTCGGATATAAATAATAGCGATAGAAAATATATTCAGAGATCCGGGACATGATATATTTCTTGATTTAGAAAATAATTATATTCATTATATCTGCTCAGAGGTAATGTGGACATGGCAGAATATAATTTGTTGAATATCATTATTTCAGTAGACAACTTAATCAAAGGTAACAAATACATGACAAGTTGCTGATATAAATGAACGGATGAATCGTCAAAATGCATGAATAAAATGAATTGTTGGAATAAACGGATGGACCGTCAGAGGAATTGAATGAACAGGTGATCCGTCAGATGAATGGATGAACAGGTGAACCGTCGAATAAATTAATGAACGGGCGAACCGTCGGATGAAATATAGTGTACGGGCGAACCGTCGGATAAATGTAATGAACGGACGAACCGTCAGATGAATGTAATGAACGGACGGACCGTCGAATAAATGTAATGAACGGGCAAACCGTCAGATGAATGTAAGGAATGGGCGAACCGTCGGATGAATGTAGTGAACGGGTGAACCGTCGGATGAATGTAGTGAACGGGCGAACCGTCGGATAAATGTGTCGCTTCGTTGTTTCACTAATCTCTGTCTATAAATAGAACAGAAATTTAGATGGAATGATCACTTTCACTCTTCAACATAAAAATGTCGTCTGAAGATGCATCCAAGAAGGCGGAGATCTCCCCGAAGGTTGAAGCGGGCACTGAGGAACGTCCAATCGAGATGACCCAGCTGTCACGCCCCGCTCCCGTAGGAGCGATCATCCTCGCTAAGGCGTGATGCCACACGGGCCTAGGTTGCGCCCGTGCAAGGCCAAGTCCAGAAACGGTCGATTTGAGCTAGGCCACAGAGTCGCACAGAGTGTCCCCATTTGCAGCAGAAAGTAAATGAACACAAGTAGAAGCGAATTAAAACTCTTTATTGATATTCAAGAAGTTTACAAGCGGCGCTAGGCCGAGTTTACAAGTCTCTCAAGCTCTCTCTCTCTGAAACATAAAAGGCGTGCCAAGTGGCTTACAAGATGGAATGATTCATGGCGATGTTCCGATACATTATGTCCTGTATATGGCGCATCAGCTCCTTGCAACGCTCCAAGGCTCGAGAGATAGCTCTGCGCCTTAGCATGTTTGAGGGAAGCTTCATACCCGATGATGTCTCCTGCATCTTGCAAGCAGACTGTAGGGTTATCAGTATATTGTTATGCACTGGTGGGGAGGCTAGCTCGCCCACAATGCTATCATTACCAAACATGTTCCATTTACTTTTGTGCACCGTCTATCATTCATTGTCTTTCTAATCTTGCCTTAGGATCAGTTTCATGGCATATTCCAAACCTATCTCGTGTTACCGAATTCAAGTATCGCATGAAAATACATGCACGAGTTATCCATACTTACCGTCCGGCCTTCCCTGTCCAAAGTAAACCAAGTTAGTCAACAATCTATAAGAAATAACTTAGCGTGTCTCATGTAAACTTTTAATATCAAGGGCGTGTCCCTGCCTCGGGTCCTAGCACGTCGTGGGCATGTTCTAGCACGTGGTGGACACGTTCAGAGTGTTACATTTCGGGCATGTTCAGAGTGTTACATTTCAGGCATGTTCAGGACGTTACGTTTCAAGCATGTTCAGGCGGCACTTCATTTAGTTAACTTAGATTACTTGTTTCAATGCAAGAACTTGCACGTGGATTGCCACCAGCATATTCCACTTAATCTACATGCATGGGTCGCTGGCTTTACAAGCCATTTTGGACATTTTCCCCTTGGTATTTCTCAACTTAGCGTAGGGTGTTGGCTGGCACATCCCGTTAAGTCTCTTGAAATACCCTGCACTTACGTCTCCTGGGAAGCCAAGCCCGCACCCAGGCAGCCCGTAAGCCCCGTTTTGATTCTGCCTAGGCCGACCACGGTTTTCCCCTCCATCGCCCGTGCTGCAGAATCCTTCCTCATGACGGCCACGGTATTTCCCCCCATCGTCCGTGCCGTTTGTCCATGACCATTTCGTATTGTCTTGTCATTTTAACTTAACGGCTATCTCCGAGCCGTAGGCTAACCCTTAGCCATAATGTGTTATCGACCAGGTTGGTGTCCGTGCAGCGCGGGTAGCGAGCCCCGTTGCACGTGCCCGTCACACCTGTCGCTAACCATTCTTTTCTTTCTTATCTTTCATGTGTTCTTTCTTTTTCTTCTTTCTTTCACTTGTTCGTTCGTTCATTGATTCATTCACGTATTCATTCATTCATTCATTCGTTGATTCATTCATTCATTCGTTACGCAACTCCCAGTACGGGAGTCGCCTTGACGACCCATCGGTCCCATAGTCTTTCAATGTTGCTATACTCTACTCAGAATGACTATGTTGATAGTCTTCCCATTTTATTGTTGAAAACCATTCATTGTTTCATTGTTGAACGCATAAGGGACGTGAACGTAAGCTTGTGCCTTAGCACGAGCGTGGAGCGCGGTGCGAGAGTTCATATTTTCCAAGTTCCTTTCCGTATTCTATATACAAGATGGGATTATTCCCTTAGCTAGGTACGTTGAGTCATTTATTAGCATGTGCGGGGTTATCGCCTAGCGATTCTCGTAATAGTGTTCGCATTGTTATGTGTCTAGGCTAAGCAAAGACGGGTTCATCGGAGCCACCCACCTTAGCGATGTTCGCATCGGCCGAGCGATACTCCGAGCGCGCCTTTGAAAGTCTAAGTCTGGATCCATCTTGACGGGCCAATGTAAGCCTTGCATCGATTCTTCATCAGGTCGATGCCAACTCTTTGGGTCGACGGCTCGTTTGAGTCGTTGTACTTGCCATTTGAATTGGCGTTCCGCTAGGGCAGAGCGGGTCATTACACTAGCCAAAGCAGACAGAGGCGGGCGAAGGTTCATCTGTACCCAAGCCACAGCAGGATATCTTAGATTTCCTACTTGAACCAGGGACGACAGACGAGGAGGAAGCCATGAGGATGGCCGCTTGCAAATTTTTAGTGGGCTCGAGCAAAGATGTCCTTGGCTCTTTTACCGACTATGTTTTTGAAAAGGACGGTAGTGATCCTCGTCCTGTCTTCAAGAAAGACGATAGTGATTCTCATCCCTGACATCTTGTAACACCATTTATGAAGAAATAAAATAAAATTTTATTTATGAACTATTTTGTCATATTTATAAGAAATTCCTTTTATATTTATACATAGTATTTTTTAAGAAATTTGCCATTGATAGGCATCATTGCAACTCGACCGTCCAACTCCGTGAGTTGATAGGCTCCATTTGAGAAAACTTTGCTCACGATATATGGACCTTCCCACTTCGCGTCGAATTTGCCTTTGCTCATATGAGTCATGGTCATAGGACGTCTGACGGTTAGAACCAGTTCTCCTTTCTGAAAAACTATGACCTTAACTTTGTGTCACCCCCATTTTCTGTATTTCGTATTTATGCTCGTATTTGATTTTTGGCACGTATTTTAATTTTCTCGACTTGCGGATTTTGGTTTCTCGTAAATGGATTTTGGACCATGGCTTGGTTTTATTTTGTGGAGTTGGTTTGGTTTGGTTCATCATGAGTGGAACACTTTAACCTACACTCCTCCCTCAACACACCACAACTCCCCCACTTTATATCTCCACCAAACTTTCTCTCTCCTCTTTACTCTCCATTAATTTTCTTCTTCTTCCTTCTTCCACACAACTCCCCAATCCGTTAGACAAGTGCACCTTGCTAACAAATAAGCACCCAATTTTATTTGTCCATTTGATAGATTAGGACATGTAGATCAACATTAGAACTTGGAATTTTGTGATTTGGAGCTTTCATTCTTCTAGATCTAGGTTTTAACTATTTTCGAAAATTCTTGGTTTTGATCTATTAAACTTTGATTTTTGCTTGTTTTGATGCTTCCATGTGGAAGAGAATTCAATTTTACTCAAGTTAGAACTTTGAAAATCTAGATTTGGTTTTGATTTGACAAAAATATGAAGAATTGAAGTTCTTGGTGTTTTTGGACTTGCTCTCGGCCAGGAAGAACAGCCCCCTGCCTTGCACTTTTTAGCGCATGGCCGATTGCGCACCCCTGGCCTGTGCTCTTTAGCGCATGGCCGTTTGCGCAGTCACTTGGCCAGCGCTTTGCGCTGCGCTAGATTGCGCTGGCGCAAGCTAGCCATGCGCAATCCAGCCATACGCAAAGTAACCCCTGCGCAATTCACTTCTGCGCAAACCGCTCCTGCGCAATTTACTTCTGCGCAAACCGCTCCTGCGCAATTCACTTCTGCGCAGTCTACCCTTGCGCAAGGTAACCCCTGCGCAGTCTACCCTTGCGCAAGGTAACCCTTGCGCAAGACAACTCTTGCGCAGCTCTTCCATGCGCAGTACACACCCTGCGCAGACCTACCCCTGACCCCCTTGCACAACCTACTTGTCTATGATGAATTTGTTATTTCTTGATCTTGGCTCTTCTATAGTCCTATTTTATATTAGTATTTTATTAGGTATTTTATGCCCATTTTATATCCTTACGCCTTTTGGCATGAACTTGATTTTGCTTAATATGTTTGGAATAACTATTGTACACAGCATGGTATGACAAGGAACTAGTATAACATGACAGTGACCCGTAGTGGTGCACTCCTGACATGACCAACTTGACATGACAGTGACCCGTAGTGGTGCACTCCTGACATGACCAACTTGACTTGATAGTGGCCCGTGGCGGCGCACTCTTGACTTGACTTGACTTGTAACTTGACTTGACTTGCCTTGACACCGTGGGTGTTCCCGCTGGCTTGCTTGCACAATCCACTTGTCTTGTCTTGCATCATGTCTAGGACGTGACTTCCTGGGTACCACGGCCAGGGACTCGCGCTAAATTGGATTAGGCTAATTATTAGATCAAACTAGAACATGGAGAATTCCCAGTCACAGGCAATCTCGTTATTTGGGCGCTTTAATGGACTTGTAGCTTGCCGACGAGTAGAGCACATTTCCAGCACACTGTCATGTGTTGCACCCTCTAATTCACCTAAGGGTACATTTGTCTCCCGGGCAATGTACCCACCTATAACTCTCAACCCGCGGAAGGATAACTGGATGGTCTGCAGGGCTTGGGACTGGGAGTTTCTCACTTGCATCTTGTTAGTAATTAGGCTTGTGATAACCCTAGTTAGTTAAAGTAGTAAGCCGTAGTACTTGCTTGGCCGATTGTGAATGAATGGTGTCCAGCCCTGTCTAAGTCTTGTCTAGCCTTGTACCTGGAACTCTTGATCATGATTGTTTTACTTATCTCTAACGATAAATGGGTAGAGGCAGTGAGCTATTCAGGCGAAGGGTTACAATCCCGGTCCTTGTTTGGTTTAAGGATTGTAACCTGGCTCCCGGAATGGTTCCACGTCCCTAGTCGTTTATCGTCCTGTGTACTTTTATTACTTGTACTTCCTTTATTCTTTATGTTCTGATATGCTGGCTTTTGTTCTTATTTGTGGCCTCCTTTGTGGCACTTGCTCTTTCTGGGGTTTGACCCAGCTGGTTTTGTGTGGCCAGATTTCGGAGCAGCTCCCGAGGATCTACCAAGCTTCCAGCCCAATGGTGACAACTAGACGGAACCCGGGCCAAGAGTGGGTTTTCTTTTTTGTTTCACCCACTTATATGTAAATTTATTCTTTTGAGGCGTTTAGCCGACGAGCACCTGTTAGCTCGATGCACATTTACTTACTGTCTGCCTACGGGCTGTAAACATGATTAACAAATCCTAGGGTTGATCATGTATGACTGAACTCTTGCTAGTCCTATCATTTTGTACGACTAGCTTCATGATCATCCAATATGTAATATTTGGGACGCCTTATATATATATATTTGATGCTCTAACATCTTGTAACTCTGTTAATTGCTTGAGATTGAGACAATAGGCTTGACCTTAAGAGACTGCTGGCTTGTAGTAAACCCTCATATCTAGACAGCCGTGACCGTATAGTTGAGATGTATTCTATTTCAATATACGTAGCTGGCTGTGTCTGCCCCCGCTCTCCAGTATTCTGGTTCTGGGGCGTGACACGGTTTAAGTGGTGGCCCATGCAGGTCCCGGCATTCAAGAAATGTGAGGGTTTACCGAATAGATGTCTCAATTAATATTCGCCCTTGATCTCTGCTCGTATCTTCAAATCCCTGAGATTCTTGACCTGATCACATGCTTGTATCATTGATCTGTCCTGGTCCTTTCCTTACTGTTCCCTATGTCGTCTTCTTCAGCGGCATTACTCCCGGACCTGCCAACCAGCCAGAGGAAGCTCGACAAGCACCCCAGCGCCAGGAAGATCAAGCTCAGCACTCTGGAGTAGCCTCCCGAGTTATGCTTCCCGGAGGCTCGGAACCTCTAGTTCAGGCAGCTCCGCCCGCTCAACCAGCTAGACAAGATGAGGGACCTTTGGTAGGGCTTATCAGAGAACTGCTTGCATTCCAAGATCGTCGAGGCGACGCCTTGTACCAGGAAGTTCATGATGCACTAAACCGAGGAGGTCCCTAAGGGAATCAGGCGGCCAACAGTTTCAAGCGCTTGAACCCTCCCTTCTTTGACGGCAGTGAAGATGCGATTGCCGCAGACGCTTGGCTTCAGGATACCGAGGTAGTTCTAGAAGCGGCTAGGACACCTGAGAATGAGAAGGTGGCGGTGGTACGCCTACAGTTGTTAGACTTGGCTCGCGATTGGTGGGCGACTCAGGCCATGGGATTAGCGGCACCAGTCACTTGGGCGACGTTCAGAGAGAGGTTCCAGACGAAGTACTTTGATACGGTGGCACGGTATGACCTGCAGACCCGGTTCACCAACTTGAAGCAAGGAGGCAGGACGGTCGATGGCTATGCGACCGAGTTTTCCAGGCTGAGTAGGTTCGCCCCCACCTTGGTGGCAACCGAGTTCGATAGGGCTCAGCGGTTCCAGCAGGGACTGTATTTAGAGATATTATTGGCTGTCGAGCAGTTCGAGCACCAGACGTTCGATGCAGTATTGAAGGCAGCGAGGAGGCATGAGTATACCTCCCGGAGAATTGTGGACAGGACCGGAGGCAGGAAGCGGTCCCACAACCAGATGCACCAATCTTCAGCTCCAGCCCCGGCAGCTAGGGGTATAACCATTGGAACTCCGAGGCGGACGGCCTCAGTGACGTCGGTTCAGCATTCGACCCCAACGTATCCGCAGCAGCAGAAGCAGAAGCAGTCTTCCGCGGTGGGATGTTCTCATTGCGGAAAGCCGGGCCATATAGTGGCAGAGTGTCGTAGGGCACAGGGATTGTGCCTGGCTTGTGGAGGAGCAGACCACCAGATAGGGACCTGCCCGAATAGGGGAGGTCCATCATCATCCAACCTTTCTAGTTCTTCGGTGAGAGGACCAGCCCCAGCCCCAGTTCAGCAGCAGCAGCAGTACCCGAGGCTATTGTTGCCTCAGGCCCAGGCCTTTCAGCAGCAGAACCAGCAGCAGATCACCCAGGCTCCAGCACAGAACCGACAGAGGGGTTTCCAGCAGAGAGGACCCGCAGCTAGAGGTCAGGCTATGATGATGACCATGGAAGAAGAAGTTGCACCAGGTGAGGTAGTGGCAGGTACTATTCTCGTTAACACCTTTCCAGCATCTGTATTATTTGATTCTGGTGCATCGCATTCATTCATGTCTGCACGATTCGCGACACGGATAGGATTGGAGCCCGAGTCATTATCAGTGAGGCTCAATATACTTACTGGTAATGGTCTTGTGGGAGTAGATCGAGTATTTTCCTCGTGTCGGATCGTAGTTAGCGGTAGAGAGTTCCCCGCTAGGCTCATAGAGTTCCCTATGGCAGACTATAATGTAGTCCTAGGCATGGATTGGTTGAGAAACCATTATGCTAGGATAGACTGCCATGTTGGCAGAGTTGTCTTTAGTATTCCCGGAGAGCCAGAGTTTTTATTTTCCAGAGGCACAGTAGAGCCATCTCCTCCAGTATTGCGGATGGCAGTAGCAGCAGTGCAGTTGCCCCGGATAGTTGAAGAGTTTCCAGATGTCTTCCCAGAGGAACTTCCAGGGATGCCACCAGAGCGGGAGATCGAGTTCACCATCGACTTGATTCCCGGGACAGTACCAGTATCAGAGCGAGTCTACAGAATGGCGCCTTCAGAGTTGGAGATTTTGTACAAGATGATTGAAGAACTTAGAACCAAGGGATTCATTCGTGCTAGTGGATCGCCTTGGGGAGCCCCGATGCTTCTTGTGAAAAAGAAGGATGGTACGTCTAGGCTATGTGTTGATTATCGTACCTTGAACTCAGTGACAATCAAGAACAGATACCCTCTCCCGAGGATAGATGACTTGTTTGATCAACTCAAGGGGGCTTCAGTTTTCTCGAAGATAGACTTGCGGTCAGGATACCACCAGATCAGAGTCAGAGAGCAGGACATCCCGAAGACAGCGTTCAGATCTAGGTACGGGCATTGGGAGTTTCTAGTTATGCCCTTTGGAGCGACCAATGCGCCGGCAGTGTTCATGGACCTCATGAACCGTATTTTTATGCCTTACTTGGATCAGTTTGTGATAGTGTTCCTTGATGACATCCTGGTCTACAACAAGAGTGAAGCAGAGCACGAGAAGCATCTCAGAGTTGTCCTCCAGATTCTCAGAGAACACCAGTTGTACGCCAAGTTCAGTAAATGCGAGTTCTGGCTCGATCGCATTTCTTACTTGGGTCACATCATTACCAGAGGAGGAGTGGAAGTGGATCCCCAGAAGATTATAGCTATCGAGGCATGGCCAGTACCCAGCTCAGTAGCAGAAGTTCGCAGCTTTCTTGGATTGGCCGGCTACTACCGGCGGTTCGTCTCTGATTTTGCAAGGATTTCAGTGCCGATGACCCAGTTGACCCGCAAGGATGTGCCGTTCGTTTGGACAGCAGAATGTCAGGAATCATTTGAGAAGTTGAAGCGAGGTTTGATAACGGCTCCCATTCTTACCCTTCCAGATGGGACCGGAGGATTCACAGTTTATTGCGACGCTTCAGGCAGAGGATTGGGATATGTTTTGATGCAGCATGGGAAGGTAATTGCTTATGCGTCACGTCAACTCCGTGATCATGAAAAGAATTACCCGACCCACGACTTGGAGCTAGCAGCAGTAGTATTTGCACTTAAGTTGTGGAGGCACTACTTGTACGGAGACAGAGTGGAGATATTCACTGATCATAAGAGCCTGAAGTATGTTTTCACCCAGAAGGATCTTAATATGCGGTAGAGAAGATGGCTCGAGCTACTTATGGACTATGATGTGGATTTGCAGTATCATCCAGGGAAGGCCAACGTTGTAGCAGATGCGTTGAGCCGGAGAGCCGGAGTTTATTTTCTGACGGCGCAACTAGAGTTATTGGCAGATCTTCAGAAGATGGGAATTGAAGTGATTCTTCCTTCCAATGTGGCCTTGATGGCCAGCCTACAGATTCAGTCCACCATAGTTGAGAGGATCCGGACAGCACAGTTAACAGATTCCAAGATTCAACGTCTCAGAGCAGAGTGCGAGGCAGGGAGAAGGCCAGAGTTATGTATTCATGAGGATGGTACACTTCGACACGGCACGCGTCTTTGTGTACCCAGTGGAGATATCAGACAGGAAGTCATGGCAGAGGCTCACAGTTCGCAGTACTCCATTCACCCAGGCAGCACGAAGATGTACAGAGATATTCGTCAACACTTTTGGTGGAATGGTATGAAGAGGGAGATAGCCCGGTATGTCTCTCGATGTTTGGTTTGCCAACAAGTCAAGGCTGAACATCAGAGGCCAGCTGGACTTCTTCAACCTTTACCGATCCCAGAATGGAAGTGGGAACACATTACCATGGATTTCGTGACTGGTGAATGATCCTTCGAGGTACACCAAATCTATAGATGACATGATGTTTGATAAAGTTGATGACGCTACTGGTCTTAACTTCAGCTAGAGGTACAGCTTCAGCCCATTTGGAGAAGTAATCGGTTATAGCTAGTATGAACCGATGTCCTTTAGAAGAAGTAATAGGACCTATAATATACATGCCCCAAGCTTCAAAAGGCCAGGAAGCAGCAGTCGGATGAAGGAATTCTGACGGTTGATGAATAAAATCTGCGTAGATTTGACAAGCTCGACATTTTCTTGTATATTCGATGGCATCCGATACCATAGAGGGCCAGTAGTAACCCATGCGTCGGATACGGTCTTGTAGTTTAGGGCCGGGTTGATGTGCTCCGTAAACACCATCATGATCTTCACGTAACACTTGCTTTGCTTCATCACCAGCGAGACAACATAAGAGAAGACCGTCAAAAGTCCGTCGGTAGAGAGTCTTAGTAGTCTGATTGTAGTAGAATCGCAGAGACCGTCGACGAATACTCGTAGCTTCTTTAGGATCTTCAGGGAGTATATCATGAACTACGAAATCGATGAAGGGAGCTCTCCAATCTTCAATGATAATATTGGCTTCAACAAGATTACTGAACTCAATGTTACGATTGTTTTCGATGCAGAACAATTCCCGATTAGAGACAACCACCACCTGCTATCTTTTGATAGGGATGGCTAAGACTGCTGCAAGATTGGCCAAAGCATCTGCCTCAGTATTGCAAGCTCGACGGACATATTCAATGAAGAAAGCCTTGAACGATGTAGCCATATGAGTCGCAGCTTCATGATAAGGCACTAGATCTTGATGACGAACTTCATAGGTTCCTCTAACCTGGTTAACAACCAGCTTGGAGTCGCCATAGACTTCAAGATATTCGACGTCTAATTGTTTAGCTAATTGAAGGCCAATGAGTAGAGCATTGTATTCTGCTACGTTGTTGGAGCAGGGTTCATCTAGAGAATAGGCTCTTTGAATAGTTGATCTGTCTGGAGAAACAAAAACAACCCCAACTCCTGCGACAATGGCACCATTCGGCCCGATCCTGGATGCACCGTCAAAGAATAGACGCCAAGTAGAAAATTCTTCGGAGATCATATTTGATTCCAATATTTCGTCTGGAATTTCATCATAAAGCTTAGATGTCTCCGGAATAGGATGAGCCGCTAAGAAATCAGCCAGCGCTTGACCTTTAACAGATTTTTGTGGAACATAAACCATGTCATATTGGGCTAGCAGAATGGCCCATGTAGCCAATCGAGAGTTGAGTGTACTTGGCCTTTTCATCAGTACCCGAAGAGGATTAACTCGGGAGATGACATGAATAGTTTGTCCAATGATGTAATGTCTTGTCTTTTGAACAACAAACATAAGAGCTAAGCATTCTTTCTCAACCGGACTATAACGGTGTTCAGCACCAATCATAGTACGACTAAGGTAGTAGATGGCTTGTTCATGGCCTTTTTTGTTCTTCTGGGCAAGTAAAGCACCCAAGGAATGATCCATAGCACGGACATACATTAAGAATGGTATGCCTGAGATTGGTGGCACCAAGACTGGTGGGTTCATGAGATACTGTTTTATGTCGTCAAATGCTCGTTGACATTCTTCAGTCCAAATAAAAGATACTCCCTTCTTCATTAACTGGGTAAACGGTCTGCAGTGTCCAGACAGATTTGAAATGAATCTCCTAATGTACGCAAGTCGACCTTGGAATCCTCGTAGCTCTTTTAGGTTGCGTGGAGAACGCATCTCTTGAATGGCTTTGATTTTCTCAGGATCTACGTGTATACCTTTAGAGGTAATGACGAAGCCGAGAAATTTACCACTAGAGACACCCAATAATGACTTGGTGGGATTCATTTTCAGCTGATGTTGGCGCATTAGATTGAAGATAGTTCTTAAATCTTGGATGTGATCTTCCTTTAGACGGCTCTTGACAGCAATATCGTCTACATAGCATTCAACAGTCTTACGCAGATGATTTCGAAAGATGGTACTCATAGCTCGTTGGTAAGTTGCACCAGCGTTCTTGAGACCAAATGGCATCACGGTATAGCAGTAGACTCTGCGAGGAGTGTAAAGCCCCTAAATTTCTACTGATTTTTTTATTTTATTTTGGTACTGATTTAAAATTTGTTATTGTACGTCGCGTAGTCGTATTTTACGTCGCGCACAAAATTTTATTTTTGTAATTGCTCGACGAGTGCGAATATGTGTCGAGGTAGATATTTAGAAAAACATTTTTATAAATTTTATTTTTATAGAAAAGTACATGTTCTTACAAAAGTGATAAATATTTTTATTTCGTATAAAAAGGTTATTTTATTCGTCGTTTAAAAATAAGTAGTAGTTTGAAAATTTTGGGTTAAATGAAATGTTTCTAAATATTTTGCGAAATGTGGAATTTACTTATTAAAATATTTTGTTAGTTATAAAAGCTAGTTCATGAAATAAATATTTAAATATTTATTGTAATTTTTGAAATTAATTAATACTATATTTTAATAATCATGAAAAAGAGATTTTAAATTTTGTTTTGTTTAATATTTGAATAAGTTTGATAAATTAAACTTGGAAAGGATTTTATTTTAAATTAAATGTAGCTATCTAGCTTGATTGATTTAGATTGCTTAAATTTTAATTCGATTTAAATTGAAAGATGGAATTATCCATCGGGATTTAAACGAATACTAGTCCTTATCTAACTGGGTATTCCCACCTCCTATAAAAGGAGAGGTACTCCTCCAGAAATTTATCATCCACAACTCAGAGTGTATGTGCATCGTGTCCGTGCCCGTGTTTCCCTTCCCATCTACTATAAATTTTTACATATACATAATCCTGCCCGTCCGACAATCCCGGACGTCCCCTGTTCGTGTCAGACAAATCCCGGCACGAACTCACCCAACCTAAATCTGACCCCATCGACGTCCACCTGACGTTCCAGTCCCGATCCGTCATCCTCACCACCGCTACCGTCGAAATAATCACCGACCACCATCAGCAATACCACTACCCGACACCACCATCACCCTCACCCATCACCACCGAACAACCATCGTCACCACCATCCCAAAACCCCTAAACAAGAAGAAGGAGGAGGAGCCCTAACCTGAGCCGCCGCCGTGCCGTACAGCCTCCTCGCCCGGATCCGTCGAAACCGCAGTCGCCGTCTTCTTTCCAGCCACCGCCTCTCCGTCGCCGCCCAAAAACCGAACACCTCCACCCGGCCGCCGGGAGCCATCCGAACCACCGCCGCAGCGGCAAAACCCCGCAACCGGAACACGACCGCCCAACCTCTTTCGACGCTCGACCGCCGACCCAGATCGGGTGCCGCCGCCGAGGATAAGATCCGCGCCCCGACTCTACCGCTTCTGCCGCCCGGAGCAGCGCCGTGGCACAGTCCCTAGTCGCGCTGCCTCCACCGACCTTCCAACGCCCGTCCGTCGCCGTTGATCCGACCTGGGCAGCCGCTGCTTCGCCATCGAGCGCGAGCCAGGCCGGAGCGCCCCCTCCCCTATCCGACCGGCGCCCAACCGCTCCGCCCGACCGCGTCTGCCGCCTCCCAGGTGCCGGAGCATCCTGCTCCTCTACCGATGTCTTCCCCCGCCACCATGGCCGTGCGGTACCCCGGCCGGAAAGCCCCTAGCTGCTGGCGTCGCCGCCTTCACGACAGCACCGCCATGGCGCCGCCCTAGATCAGGACCCGGTAGCCGCTGCGTTCTCCGCCCTCCGATTCCCTCGAACCACCGCGCCCTCCGCCGGCTTCAGCGCCGGAGATCGCCAGGTGAGAACCCCACTTCTTTCCACCTCTCAATCTCTGTCACTGAAACGAAATGGGAAAAAGGGGCTAAGTTATTTGGGTTTATTATTATTATTATTATTGTTATTATTATTATCATTATACTGTTATAAGTATTAGTTAACTAAGATTATTATTACTATTATTATTTAATAATTTATTATTCCTATGATGATTATTATTATTATTATCGTTATATTTAGTAAAAAGGGAAGTGGTGATTAATTTTAGGTTTTATAATAATTATTATCATTAGTATTAATATTGTGATTAGTTTATTTAATATATTATTATATTATTAGTATTTTGTTTGGATTATGACTTTATTTTGGAGTATTATATTATATTAATCTATTTTATTCGACAATATTTTTCTAAAAATTTATTAAAATAATTTTGACTAAGGAAAGATTTGCTTTCTACAAAATCTGTATATAATTTTTAACTACTAGTTGTTCTCTATAAATTATTTTTTTACAAAACTATAATATTTGCTTAAAAACGAGTTTTTATTTTCTAAAGTATTAGTCTAAAAATCTATTTTTACTAATAAGGTTAGTTTCTGGTATTATAAATACTTTCTAGAAATATGGTACGTAACTCTCTACATAAAATTTTCTCGACTACCACCATTAATTGTGACTAAATCATGCTTCCTATTTTCTTGTGGATTCGTACCCTTACTCATCGAACATGGCCACTGGACAGACATGACTTGTCGGATTTTGCACCACACCAGACGACACCCCAGACAAGATACCTTGCCATTATACTGTTTATATTCAGTCTGTATTTTTATTACATATTACTGTTCATTTATTTCTAGTTCTTGATTTCTGCCTGCTCAGTGATATTTACTGTACCTTGTTATTTATCCTTTGATTGCATATAGACCTAGAGTTAAGGGACCACCTCTAGTTTAGTGCATTACATAAACTTTGACACTGTTGTGCCACGAGATGTGTGAGTTATGAGTAGCATATAGTCTACGGACTTGCGTGTTTGCTGATCACTGATGCGTGCAGGACGTGCGTTAGGTCTAACTGTCAATAGTTGTGTGTTAGAAGACTTGACGGTTAGTAGTGTTACATGGTCGTGGATGCGACATGATAGGTACATTGGGTGGAGAGAACATTTCCTTATCGTATGGGCTTCTATTGCACTTCCCTTGTAACCCGGAAGCTCCACTGGAGATACGGGTATGAGCCTCTCAGGTTGGCCACTGTCTTTTTTAACGTCATGCTCTCGGTCACTGGTGCCCAAGTGGAGACTATACCAGATCCCATTTACAGCCAGGGCTCATGCGACGAAAGGTTTGTTCTCACTGCATGTTCACTTTAGTTTGGTTAGGTTACCTTAATTGTGTCTTGTCACTTTCTCTGATTGTGGCATATTTTATATTCAGTATTTTATGGCATGTTGATGTATCTTGTTACGTCCCTCTGAGGACCTGGTTATCTCGCCAGGTGTGTGCTCTTATGATTTCTGCAGGTGCTCTAGCTAAGGCCATTCCTTCCTTCGTGGTGACTGCTCTTGGACTCGCCATTGCTCTCGCTTGCTAAATTCTTTCCTTGTATATTTCCATATATAATTTGGTTGGTAGTGGACTTTGTCTCCGCCCAACTATTGTGTACATGACAAGTTCATAGTTACTTTTATATCATATTTGTCACGACCCGCACCCGGATATACGGGTACGAATACGTAGACGACGCCCAGCCTACGCCGCAGTATCGGCGGTAGAACGTTGTCTAGTACCCAATAAATATACACTACGTCTAGAAGGCCTATAACTATAAATATACTCTAGTCACATCACAACAGCTAGGGATGATAAGACAAGAAAGATAACTAAAGCACAAGAACAACTAGAAACTACTAGAAGGAAACATAAGACAGGAAAATAAAGAAGGAACAACAAGACTAACTAAGAATAACTCCCAGGCAACTCACATAGAATAATAGTGAGATCCACCCCAGCTAGCAACATCATGAAGTCCACTAATGGTATAACAACTCCTAAAATATTATCAACGGTATCCTGTCAGGAAAATGTGCAAGTACAAACACTAATAGCAGTTCCATGTGAATTGACAAATTCTATAAGAGACAGTATAATGAACTACAAGACAAAGATATATGAAGACTTGGGAACCATTCGAAAGCCGAGTTACAACCCTTAAACCAAACAAGGACCGGGGTTGT
Organism: Iris pallida; assembly: GCA_029216955.1. Classification (NCBI taxonomy): domain Eukaryota; kingdom Viridiplantae; phylum Streptophyta; class Magnoliopsida; order Asparagales; family Iridaceae; genus Iris; species Iris pallida. The sequence continues at coordinate 4,802,460 of JANAVB010036615.1, read as the reverse complement.
AACTCTTCTCCCGAGCAGAACTTAGTCTCCAATCAAGGTACAATGTAAAGGCATGTAGAGCATATGAGTAAATAAAATCATAGCATGGTGAGAAGTACAGAAAGTAAAAATGAACTGGAATATAAGATACGAGAATAAATGTAAAATGTGATTTGAATTATTAGAGCGAAATGTGATCGGCTAGGGAGTCATGGTAGGGTTATCCACTTGGCCCGACAATCACAGAAAAATCTCTGGAAAGGGTCATGCCGGCCAACCTGGATAACCCGACAAGGGGTGTCTGCTACACCCTACGTGAGGTGAGGGTGGCGCTAGCAAAATAGTGACAGGGAGGCTTTGATCACATAACCCCTAATAATTCTCCATCCCCGAATAGTATAATGGACCTGGACATGACACGTCATGACACGGGATTCCCTAAGAGGATAGCTACTCCCTCTCAGGAATCGGTGTCTATACAAGTACATGAAACAAGGCAGGAAATGTACATATATACCAAGAAAATCCAGGAACAACATCTCATGTCATGATCCAACATATACTAGTCCGTGAACTATCGTGACTGGGAATCAAGTAAGACACTACGACTGAATCGGATATAGCAGATATCAAGACAATGAAAACTATCAGTGAATGTACTCGCCTGCGGTCCTGAGCTGTCAAATGGGGTCGATGCTCAGAGTGATGCCACAGACCTAAAGATAAGATATATATAAACTAATTAGGGTTCAACAGTGTTAGGCTTGATTCTATAGTATAAGCTACGCAATCTAGGTCAGACTCAGTCCACTAAGTCAAACTAGGCCACAATAAGTCAAACCAAGTTAAACTAGGTCAAACTGGGTCAATGGTTGACTTACAGTTGACATTTAGTCAACTGGTCAACTATGGTCAACTCTAGGTTAAACTAGGTCAAATGTTGACTCTACTTCGACGTTCAGTCAAAGCAGTCAACCATGGTCAAATAGGGTCAAGGCTAGTCTCTATAACATCTACAAGGTCAACACATCAATTTCAGTGATTGTGAAATCACCGGAATCGATGGAACTCAAAATACCACAAAAGGAGAAAGATTATAGGATGAAAACCTACAGATGTTGTCGGATGATAAAATAAATATCACCAACGTGTCCAGAATGGTCAAATCAGCTAGGATAGCCTGTCCAAAAGTCCAATTTGGACACAGGGGCAAAACGGTAATTTTGGGCCAAAATGATGTCCGTCGTTGGACACACTTTGTACCGAAAAATGTGTCAAAATAAAAGTGCACAAAATCTAACAAATTGTATGTCCACGAATCCAGAATGACGATACGAAATCAACGGTATATTCAGAATTGGATTCCGTTGACCCGATCTCAAATTGGTCCGTTGACCAGGACATTGGAAACCGATTTGCACGGAAAAGCGTGTCGGAGCTAATGTCCTCAAAACTTAGCAAATTATATGTCAATGAGTCCAGAATGACGATACGAACTCAACGGTATATCCGGAGTTGGATTCCGATGAGCCAAACTCAAAATGATCCGTTGACCAAGAAAGTGGGACCCGCTTTGCACCAAAATACGTGCCAGGGCCCACGTTCTCCAAATCAAGCAAAATTTATATGAAAACATGCCAGAACGACGCCACGAGTCTACTGGTGGTGTCAGAAATTGAATTCGGAGTCCCGGGTTCAAAAATGGAATTTTACAAGTGCAACACTAAGAATTAGAACGGCCAACTTTGACGTCGAATTCGACCGACCTAACAAGCTCAAACTGAAATGAAATCTTAAGGGGACAGGAAGAGGGTTATACCAGCTTCGTACAGGAACTAATAGCGCGCCAACCGGAGCTACGACGGAGGAGATACGAGTCGACGAAGTCGGCTCCACAAAACTGTCCAAAAATAACACAATTTAAAGTGTCAACTTGGTGGCCGGTTTTGATCTATCAAACGACAAAATTAACGGGTAAAATTTGAGAGAAGTGAAGGTGGATATACCGAGATTGAGACAGAGCAAGGAGTTCTCCGATCCAACAGTCGGATTGTCCAGAAAATCGGTGCGAAGTTGCTGTCCCGAACGCGAATTCTGCGTACCGTTCCCGCGCGCGTCACGGCGGGAACCCGTGCGAAACGTACGAATAGCCTACGTGGCACATCGGGGAAAGTGGTACGCGCCCGGGGGGATCGTCCGGGGGTCGCCTGGCCGGAGGGGCCGGCCACGCGGTGGCGCACGGTGGTGCGCGGCCACTCGCGGGGAACTTCAAGCTACTGCTGTCGCTACTGCAGGTTGCTGCTGCCGCTGCTGCAGGCTGCTGCTGCCACTGCTGCAGACTGCTGCTGTCGCTGCTGCACGGCAACGACGGTGATGGTATGGTGGAGGTGGTGGTGATGAATGATGATAGTGTGGGAGTGGTGGAGATGGTGTTGATGATGATGATAATGAAGAAGAATAAGAATTAGAAGAAGTGAAGAAGAAGAGTGGAGAGGGGCATGGCTGTTCGTACAGGAGGAGGGGGTTCGGCTGATGGGAGAGGAGGTGAGTGTGTGTGTGTGTGTATGTAAATAAAGGGAGAGAGAGGGATATTAGTATGTGTGTGTAGGTGTGTATATATATATATTTATATATAGAAAGTGAGAGAGAGAGAGTTAGATATTTAGATAGAGTGGGGGGGGGGGGGGGTTGAAGTCGGCTCCCATGGGGAGGGTGTGTGTGTGTTGACTAAGGGGAGAGAGTGTGTGGTATATATTATGTGTGTATAATATATAAAGAGGGAGAGAGATATTGAAAGTTATATATATACATATATATATAATAAATTATCGAAAATAATTTATTTTGAAAATTCAAAAATAAGTCCTGGAAATTCAGGGGACTTACATCTTTGTGGATGAGATTTAGTACCTTGGTTACTGCATTTTACAGCTTATATATATATATACGAGGGTCTATATAATTCGTATGTATACAGCTGGCATGATTATGTTCTAGTCCTACGTATTTTGGGACTGGGACGTTACATGTTTTTGTGGTGGCCCATGCAGGTCCAGTTTGCCGTTTCGGTTACATGATTGAACCAAACGGACCTGCGGTATAGGATTAGAGTTTAGAATCTCATCCACCTACTTGACTTCCTTCCTTGACTTCAAATTCCGAACTCTCGTTCGACCTCCTTGATTTGCATCTTGCTTGACTCCTTCCACTGTAAATTCTTAGTTTCATGTTTAGTAAGATGACTACACTAGTATATGCCCATAGGTTAAACACATGGCTAGATGGACTGCACTGACAATTAATATGCATGGAGATTTTATTTGAGTTATAGAGGCATTTATTTTCCTAGAAATATGATTCTTAAGGATTAGTTAATTTCAAGTTGGGTAGTAGCGTATTACCGCCTCCACCGGATAGTTGGAATTTTATTTTGCTATTACAAGGTGGTATACACAAGAGGACAGCTAGATCGCGAAAACAAATTTATGATTTATGATTTCTAGAAATTGCAAAATGGTTTATGATTTATTGAGATCTGAAACCGATTTGGGAAACATCTTTAAATTTGACACATGATTTACGATTAAGTTCAAATTTGAATTGAATATGTTAAGGTTTATCTCGAATTTATTAAAGTGCTTTAAATTATTAGTTATGTAACGACTAGAGAATATGAAAGGTTTATGATTTACGGTTATTTGAGAGCTTGAGGTTTTAAATTGAATCGTATGATTTTTAAGTTTATTTAATTTTGAGTTAGAAGAAGATGATGGTAAAAAGGTTTGGTTTGAAATATTTTGGAAGATATGAAATCGACTTTGAAGGAAAGTTTAAATATTTAGAAATTTGCTCATATGATTTACGATTTATAAAGTTATTTATATTTCAAGTTTAAAGCCTTGATTATGAATATTTAGATTTTGGAGGGAAAAAAAAATGTTGGAGAGTAGTTATGACTTATGGGAAGCTAGATATACACAGTCGAAGGATATAGAATTAAATTCGGGAGTTATTTAAATGTTTCATTTGGTAGTATGAATTTCGGCTGGTAAAAGTATTTAAATGTTGAGTTTAAGATTTGAGAAAAAAAAAACTCTACTTGCGAGCGATATACATGGGTTGTTTCGAGACTGACTAGAGGTTTAAAATTGTGATTAAAGTTGACAACCTACGATGATTGGAAAATTTTATTGAAAAACTCTCGAGGAATTTGAAACTTTAGATTGGATCATATATTGGTAGAAGACCAAGAAGCAAGTAAGGTCACCCTAGTAAGATGGAAGTATTCCACATTAGATTGACATGCCACCTATGACTATGATATTGCATATACACAAGTATAGTTAGTCATCGACTAAACCGATGAACATATCTTTGACTCACTCGACCTTTCCTCCAAGGTAGATTTTTATTCGTGACCATCTAATTGTTTGGAACTTAGAAATGATTAGGATCATTCCCTTAACCATACCCTTGTCCATGAGACCATTTTCTCTCTAGAAACTGTGTCTCTAACTTATTTAGCCTTGACTTACGAGACTTCCTAATTATCTTATTTCGTGCTTTAACCTTTTATTTTTGCATTAATTAGTATCTTATGAAAAATCCACTTTCTATTTTTGATCATTCGGCGTTCCCTATCGTGACTTTGATATGTGGAGCACAACACTAGACCTTTTCTTCCAACAAATTTCACATACATAACCTAGACGAGCTCACCTTCATGCAGGTATATCATGTCCCACTAAAACACGTCCCCTTGTACTATATTTTTATGGCACGACCTTCGGGCCATAAAGACAAACTATAACCTATACCATGGTGCCGATATACTTTTGACTATATATATGGACTCAACCTCGACTCAAATCTTCGGCCCGATTGCGATCTGCTAAATCCCTTAAATGCTTAACGTTTCATTTTATCTTGAATGCTTAACCTTTGTCGTTTATTTTCATGTTTCTCTCTATTCACTTAGACACATAACATTTTTTCTTTCGCTCGTTGCAACCCTTACCCTTCTCCCTTCCAATTAAATTGCTTTCTCATACTTCACTATGATTTCTCCGTTGTTTATGCCACCTTGTTCCTTGTTCCCTTATACGAAATAAAATTTGATCATGACAATCTTGAGTTAATAAAAGCTAGATTGGAGAACCCCACAGCATGGATAAATAATGTAGTTGGTTAAGATAATTACGAGATTATGAGCTATAGGTGGAAAAATAAATGGAAATGTGCAATAAATCCGAATCAATGAAATAAGGAATGATATACGGTGTTTTGATGAAACACTCAAGAGTCAATAGACTTCTCGAAATTCAAATTTGTTTTGAGGTAACTACATATCGAGTGAATTTTTTTTTTTTCTGAAGTGTTGATGGTTTAAGAACCAAAGTTATATATTAAATTTATGGATGCAATTTTTGATAAAGACAATGTTGGCGTTGCTTTCGATAACATATAGTGTTATGATATACTAGTTTTCAAGGATAACTAATTGTTTAAGAAGGAAACCTTTATATTTCGATTAAGTTCTAAAATGATTATGACTATAAAGTTAAGACGAGTTTCATTTCTACCATCAAGAAACTGAGATTGTTGCATTCAAATTTTTGAGAGAGACTAATAAATATTAGAGGAAATTTTCAATTATGATGTGTCACGACCCGCACCCACTGTGAGGGTACGAGTACGTAACAGCGCCCAGCCTACACCGCAATGTCGGCGGTAGAACGCTGTTCTAAGTCTCTAACTAACCATCAACTCATGCAGTATATAATGTACTCATCATGATCAACTCCGAACGGAGGACAAGTATAAGATAAGGTGTATCTCAATCACAGTCTAAGCACGATAAGATAACACAGAATTGTAACTAAGAATTTGAAGACAAAAGTAAATACTGAAATAATAACAACATCTGAAATCTCAAATACATCTCAAGTCTCAAATCTATACAACAAGATCTAAATGAAAATAAATGCAAGTCTACTAGACTAAATCCCGATCACTCCTGAGTGTCGGGGCCATAGGTAGCTAAGCCATCTCCTCAGTAAAATGTAGGACATGCGTCCTCAGGGCAATCATCTGTAAAATTTTTAACAGGTCCAGTCAGGACAGGAACGAGCACATCTCATCTAGAAAATCCAAGTAAATGACAGAGAACTATAGAGCAGTTATAGACAGTTGTATTGATGAAAATGGCAGTTTATATTCAGGTGATGGTAAGAAGACAAATAAAGTGCAAGGAAAGTAAATACTAAACAAGAGAAGAATCATAGCAACGAAGACTGTAAAAATAGAACTAGCTGAACCAGGGTAATATGATATAAAGTCCAGACAACATGTAGACCAGTGTAACTCCAATGAGTCCAGTACAGGATGAATCTCATACAAGATGAATCCAGCAAGGGACGATTCCAGTCATAGTGATCAATGATTCCAGGGTGAGTCCAGCCTATACTCTAACAGTGTGTTTTAAAATACCGAGATCGACATGTAAACGGCTGTGGGTAATCCGACACACCTCTCACTGATCAGGCGAGAGATGGCTATCATTCCAGTAGATTCCAGTAGGGGTGATTCCAGTAATGGGGTATGTCTACATGTCTTACTCTAGTATTTCCCCTCCCAGCAAGTGAATCCAGAATTCCGACACAATGATTCAAGATGAGTCCAGCCAAAATATAATGATACCAGTAAATGATTCCAGGGTGATTCCAGTAAATGATTCCAGTAATAGAAGCCGGAAATGATGATACCAGTAATAGAGGCCAGAAATAAATGTGTGTCGTATACATGAATCCAGAAATAACAGTACGTATTTGTAACAGAGAATCGCATACAACTAACTAGAACTGAAATACAGTAATTGACAAATAAATGAGAGAACTATCAGAGAATGTACTCGCCTGATACTCTGAAAAGAGTAATGAAATATCAGATGTCTGCACCGGAGTCACAATGTCCTAAATAAAGCAGTACAGGTTATAATATGTTTAAAACAAGGTAAATAAAGTTTACGATGCAATCTACATGAATTCTAGGCCAATCTAGGTCAAAGTCAACTCTAAGTCAACCCTGGTCAACTGTCTAGGTCAAACTAGGTCTAAGTCAAACTTGGTCAATCTTAGTCTAGTCAAGTCTCACTAGGCCTAACCAAGCCTAGCCTAGTATCCAAGCACAAACACAAGGTCACTAGCAACTCATTTTGCATATACCAAATATATATACATACACTACATATATACTAGAACTTATATCCCATCTAACCTCAGCCCATATCACAAATAAATCTTCCTACCAGTTGGAGTAGTACTAATCATACAATACCCTATGTCAATATATAACTACCCTTGACACTTGGTATTCTATACTCTAACCCATTCATTAACCCCACATGTCCTACATCATTGCCTATGTATGCAATCCCACTATGGTGTCTTAGGTAATTAATATTGGTGCATATGAGGTACTAACCTACTCCCAACTGAACTGAAATGACCAAATGGTCTATCCACACTCACATTCTAGGATACCTACAAGGTATGTGTACATAGAGTTGCCATAACACTAATGGGGCTGAACTCTGAAACTGGACTAACCCCTAGACTATGGTTCATCCTAATTCTCACCTGACTCATACATATCACTCATGCCTAATACTTAAATACACATATACATGTATCCATATACCCCATCCTTCCTCACTCCCTAGTCTTAGACATGAATACACTACTTCCTTGCCTATCCACAATCATCTCTCAAACTAAAACCCTTATCCTCACCACACTCACATGTATACCCAAAATCAACTAAACATTCAATACAAATGTTCAATATCAACCTAACAGTCAACAGCCCACTGCCTATGCCACTGCTACTGCCTGCTGCAAAAGCCAGGCTAAGCCAAGACAGGGCAAGCCAAGGCAATGCCTTGCCTGCTCCTGCAAACTCAGCCAAGGCCAATGCCAAGCCAACCAAAACCAATGCTCTGCTACAGTGCTAACCCCCAACTGAAACACACAATCACATGATCTTCACATACATAAACACAGATATATGTAGCAGGTATTCCTAATTAAATGCAATGAGGAAAAAGGAAGACTGGAACTTAAATCAATCTCATCTCAGTTCAGTTTTCTGGAATGAAAGAGGGTAGGAAATAGCATATCAGATTTAAACAGTGCAATGGGGATAGGGACTTGGTCATGAAAGCAATGAATATCAGGAAATGTAGTTGTCTAACAGGAGAAATTTAGTGTGGTTGTGTGCATGTGATAAACTGTGTACACACCAAACATTATGAAAACTTGATTACAAAGCCCAACCACAATTTCCTAACTCTAAAACTAATCCAAAACAGTGAACTGACATATGAAGATGAATCAAAACCAATTTCAGATTCAGGAATCAAAAACAATGTGCAATGGGTACCTGTGTGTGTGACAGATTGAATCTCAGGACAGGGTGTGTGTGGCTTCGTGAGGGTGTAATGTTCTCAGATTTCAACCATGTGTGTATGTGATATGAGAGTTGTGTGTATGTGATATGAAACATGAGAGTTCAGTCAAAGAATGTGGGTGAGTGGCAGGTGTATGTTTGTGTCTATATATGAAATTTGTGGCTGTTCTCAGTTTGTGCCAATATGCAAAATGTGTGAATCTCAGGCCATTAATTAAAAGTTCATGCATTCAATCCTCATTTCAGTTTAAAATGGAATTAAGTTCAACATTAAGCTAAACAGTGCAAAAACTTCAGGGAGTATCAGTCTACACATCAAAAGTCCATCCCACATTCGAAAATCCCATAACCTTGCTATCCTCAACCAATTCATGTAACCATCATCAATCAGTAAACTAATAAACATGTGGGAATCCTCAGTGACTTAAAACAGAATTTTAACATCAGTTTTAGAAGGAATTATTTCAGCATTTCAAATAACATACAGGGTATTAGATACACAGTTGGCCCTTACCATTCAAATCCCATCTCAATGTTCAAAAACTCCCTTCTTAACCCAAGAGCCAAATTGAAACAAAATATTTCATTTCCAGATACTAACAAACATGTGGGGGGTTATAAAACAGTGAAAAACATCATTTGAAACCCAACAATTACATGTAAACTAATTGATTTCTGAAACCTGGAAATAACAGTGTCAGAGCTCATGCTCGACTCATCACAATGTCCAAAACCGAATCAACACCCAATCAATTCAGCAAAATTTAAGGTACAGATGTGAGCTACCATACATACATGTCTAGGGTGTCATTTCGTGTCCACATGAGTGGACACGAAGTGTCCAAAATGTGTCTAAACCTAAATGTCACCATGTGACTGAACTGCACATAGGCAGCATCGTGCACAGGTACAAGGCGATCTAGGGACTCGTGTGTCGACCCTAGAGCCTCGTGCTCGTGTCCAACCCTAGGGTAGGTATAGGGCTAGGGATACAATTGCCTGTATAGTGTCTAAGATGTGTCATGTCGTGTCAGACAGTGCGTATCAGAGACAAAATGTGCGTGTGTGTGTGGACAGCACAAATCAGTGTGAGGTGGATAACTTTGTGAATATGAAACCAACTCGACCCAAACTTTGTGTGTGTTGTGTCAGACATTAGGACCATGTGTCCACCAAGTTTCGTCCGCTCTAGTGTCGTGTCGTGTCCTACAGGGGGCCCGAGTAGCAGGGGAGGACACAGGCACGTTGCAGTGTCTCGTGCAGGCGTGTCACAGTCTCGTGTGCGTGACACACGACACGTGACACGTCATGATCGTGTCTATGGGGAGAGGGGGACAAGGGCTAGGTGTCTAGGTGTCTGCACGACCCTCAAGTCGTGTCGTGTCCTAGTTTTATAGCCGTGTCAGAGACCAAAAATCAGTGTACAGATGCAGTGTGCAGCGTGTTCGTGTCCAATTTGGACACAGACACGGGCCTAAATTGTGCTCAGACATAAAAATATATGATCTACATATAAAGAGCTATCCGAATATATAATTTGTTTCGAAAATAACAACATTTAATCCATAGAGGCATTTCAACAAACACCTACACCACACTACGACACGTGTCCGATACGGACACCAAACGGACACAAAAATCACCCAAATTCCAGGGACACCTAGGGGACTCCTAGATCTATCCCTACATGCAAAGAAAACCGAAATTTGAATCAATTTAAGGGGTTTTACCTATGTGTGCAAAAAGCTTGGAAAAGCCTCAAATGGGGGATTCTTCCTCTTGGTGCCACAAGCTCCAAATTGACTCAAGGCTGTGATTAAACTCAGAAATCAGAAAATAGGAGAGTGTAAGGTTCTAATGCAAGAAACTAGGATCAAAATGGAATTAAAATGGATTTATGGGGATTTTTTCAAGAGGGACAATACCTTTCCTTCTCCAATGTTGAAATGAATAAAAGAAGGAGGCAAGCCCTAGAGAATAAGTGTTTATATAGGGTGGGGATCCCTATGGCTGGTCATTTATGGTTTGGTTAGGGTTAGGGCTTCTAGTTATGGGCCATGGGCCAAGTCATGATCAAAATAAATCATTTAGCCATAAATCATTTCATGAAACCATGAACCATGACTTAAATGCACTAAACCAAATCCCCTCATTCTAAAATTAGTTTCTAATGACTAAATGTAGGTTAACCTAAGTTAGACTAGGGTCACCATGGATAGGGTTAGCTTCTAGGCTAGCTCACTAGGTCTCAACAAGTCAAGTCAACCAGAAATTCACCAATTCAACAATTCACCAAATAATTCAAATAAGTCAAAATGACCAAATACTCCTAGGCTAAAAATAACAATTAAATCATCCTAATGACGTGGTTAGGCTCTAGGTCATGCAGTCTCTCAGGTTTCACTAGCAGCACATCAAAATCACAAGTCATGACTTAAACCAGTTTTTAAATAGTTTAAAAATAATTGAAAATCACCAAAAATCACTATGTGAAATAAATATCAATAAATAATAATTATAATTACAAAATTTCAAAAATACCCTCATCTAGAAAACTGGGTGTTACAATCCTACCCACCTTATAAAAATTTCGTCCTCGAAATTAAAATGATCGCACCCTTCCTAGGTCAAACCCCCAATCAATCAAGGTCGAAGCAATACAATCCTACTGGTCATGATTCCACAGTCTCGAGCAGGGTAGCTACACTATCTAGTAATCACAAGAAATATCCTGGCAGGTACTAAGGGAAATCACACATAAAAGTGGGAAAGAAGAACAAGAAGGTCAAACCTACTAATCCATCACCTGCGATGTCAGTCTCCTCAGCTGCCATCGCAAAAGCTCCCCCCCTCTGGTGCTGAGCTACAGGTGGCCTAGCCCCCTCAAAAGGAGGTGCAATGGGATAATCTATCTTCTGGTGGGCAGCTGACCCACAGAAATAGCAAACCTTCAACCTCTTCCTGCACTGCTCCCAAATGTGTCCCGGCTTCTTGCAGTAGGAACAACTGATCGCCTTTGGGTCCTAACCTCGATACTGATGCTGCACCTGCTGAACTCCCACTGGTGCCTGCGTCTGCTGAGTCTGCACATGAGGCCTCTTGGCCTGGCCTCCGCTGCTGCTGGTACCGTGAGCGTCCCCTCCCCTCTTGAGCCTCAGCTCAAGATCATCCTCAGCCAGTAAAGCTCCCGTCAAAATCTTCTCGAAAGTGGCATCCCTGTTGCCCTTGGTCAAGGACTTGACTTCCTTGACCAGACCCTTCCAGAACCTCTGGGCCTTCGCCGCCTCGCTCAAGCCCTCTACAAATCTGCTAAGGCGGCCAAACTCTCCAGCGTACTCCTCCACTGACAGGCTCCCCTGTACTAGGTGTTTTCCATAAAGAAATTCTCTTTATTTGTTGTGTTTCTGGGAAAATTACAACTGTAGGAATCCGATCTAGAAGACGATCGCTTTATCCCTTGGACTATGCGAAGAAGAAAAGCTCTCAAAATTTTGACAGTAGATATCAATATATCTGTACAATGAATGAGAAAAAGAACTCTATTTATAGAGTCAAAACAGTAACTGAAAAGATAACTACCTCACCACTGGTGCACTTGAAAAGTCACGCAGACTCTAAATACACGCAGGGTTAGTGAGTAGTTACTGGACGTGGCCCGTAACTGTTGGACACATGGCATCAGTGCATGGGTCATGTGCAAGTTATTGGATACGCGAGAGAGAGATTGGTGGCATGGCTGCCACGTACTCCAGTTGAAATGAAATCCACGCTGACTTGCTGAAGGCAAAAATCTACGCAGATTCGTTGACGCAGACTCGTTGAAGGCGAAATCCACGCAAGCTTTGAAGAAGAATACTTCAGAATTCACGCAGACTTTGAGAAGAATAACTCAAAAGTCACGCAATATTTTGAGGAAGGAGAAGGTTCAGAATCCACGCAAACCGCCAGCTGTCTTGATTTGGCACGCTTCATCTGACACAAAATCTCTGACATTGATTATATTGTCAGCCGCATTAAATGAAGATAAGACCCAAAGTCACGCCAACTTGGTGAAGAGTGAGTCTTGCTAAGGAAGATTGCAAAAGACGGCTGTGATCTCTCGAGTTCTGTGCATACGTGGCATACGAGGAGACGTTTCTCGACTGTTGTGTTGTCAGTCATTATGATTCTGACGTATGGCTGAGCTGTCTCTGCGTGACTTCTAAAGGAAATGGCCAGGCAGAACTTAGCGTATATTTTGTGCTGCTTCTTGGATCACTCTGCGTGACTTGTTCTGATCAACTCAGCGTGACTTCATTTTTGAGGCCTACAAAACCCCCTTCAAAGTTTTCGAAAAAATGATAAAATATTTTTGAAATACTTTGAAATAGAGATGATGAAATGAAATCAGTCACGCTGAGATGACTCCAAAAATTTTTCGGAAGTCGAAAAGACTTCGAAGTTCTTTGAAAACATCCAAATGAACTTATTAAATGTCATAATGATTCTTCGTTCTTCGAGACTGATTGCGTCCAATTTATGGTGGAATATGAACTGTCGACGAGATCTGTTATATAAACAGGAAGAGATTCTCAGTTTTGACATTCATCTCTCGAAAATATGACCCCAAAGGAAGCAGCCGAAGAGGAAGCACGAAAGTTGGGCTTTTGTTCCCATGGTGACCCCACTTTTGGGGGCAAAGAACCCGAACCTGTCGTCATCGAGCTCAAGGACGACTCCACGCAGTTAGCCAAGAATCTCTTGAGCTACTTTGGATTGGATGGCTCGTCTTCTTCTGATGGGCGGAGCCTTATAGTGAAGCGTAAAATGCTCGAGACTCTGTTGTATTACCTGGGAGTTAAGAGCGTAGAGGAGTTAGGCATCAAACTTAGCCGCTCTGGAAAATAGAGTGTAACTTTCTACGCTTTTGTTGCACTTTTCTGTTTTGTCTTTTTGTAAGGCCATCAGTGCCTGTTTAAAGAATGAAGTACAACTTTTTGTGTTTGATCTGCGTGCCTTTTAATGAAGAATATTAATTGCACACTTTGACTGTTTCCAATGTTGCACGGTCTCCCGAAGTACACGTGACACTCATTCCACAATTTACGAGCGCTATTTATGCGGATCTTTTCCAAGAATAGACCTGCACTTGACCCTTTAAATAGATGGATGAACTCCACGCAAACTCATCTTCCCATTCTTCTTCCTCTCTTCTGAGAAATGAATTTTTTGTGAGAAGAAAATAGGAAAGCCATGTTGTCTGATGTCAAATCTCTGTGCACGCTACCAGACATGGGTCTGTCAATCCTTAGCAGCAAACTCAGCGGTAAGTTCAATATACACGCATCGAATTTTTTGTTTGCTAAAGACAAATTCATCTTCCTGAAATGAACAGAATGCATCTGTCTTTGCTTGGCCAATTTCTGTTGGCTGATTTTTCCTTACTGTTTCTTGCAGAATTTTGGCTGAAAACCTTCTTCAGAACTGGCATTGGTGATGTGGATGCTGTGGACAATGTTCTTCTGACACCCACATCAGGGAGCTCATACGCCTTTGACGCGTAAATTAGACAACTCAGAACTCTTCGTGAGATAGAATGGTCTTCCTTAGATGGTAGGAAGAGCCTTTATACACGAGAGTTGGATGGTGGAGTGAACTCTAACCCGAGAGATTGGGTAGTAGAGTTTCTCTGACGGCAGAACTAGGAATCGTATCCCAATGCTGGATACATTCCTACCTGCTTGAGGTGCCGCCGTTCCTCCACGAGCTGTATTGGCAGCAACACGCCGTCAGGCTGCCATACTCTGTGGTTCTCCTCTCATCTGAGAGAGAAGACCAGAGTTTGATTCCTGCTGATCTGGTCGTGACTGAGACCCAGACTGTCAGGAATTGCCACCAACAACGAACCTGACGGAGAAGGTCCGACGGAGAAGATCCAAAGAAGAAGATAGATCTCTATTAGGTTATCGTTGTGGTGTAGAATGAAAATCCAAGACTTGTAATAGATTTCCATTATGATTTGTAAGAAAGTCTAAGAAAATGTAATAGACTTTTTGTGGTGAAATGGGAATGGAAATGATAATTCTTCTATGCTCAATGATTTGTATTTGTGGATGAATTGTGGACATGATAGATAATAAAATCATCTTTTCTGTTTTAGAGTATATGATATTATCAGAGGTATTATGGACGTGATAATATATAGGAACTCGAAAGAAAATAGATTGATTTCTATGCAGAGGTCAAAACATGACAAATGAGTAAGTAGATTCGGAATTGATTCAGAGGTTATGAAAACGTGATCAATAACGAATCCCCACTTAATGAATTGATAGAAGATTATGAACCGACGAACCGTTAGGAAATGAAGAACAGATGAACTGTCGAGTGAATGTAATAAATGAACGGACGAACCGTCAAGTATTAATGAACATGTGAAACGTCGGATGAATGTGAGAAATGAATGGATGAACTGAATATCGGGAAAGAATACGTCCCTTCGATCCTTGTAACCATATGCCTATAAATAGAGCATATATTTGAATAGAAGGATCGCATTTTATCCACAATGTCTTCTGAAGAGAACATAAAGAAGGCTGAAGTCGCCCCCGAAGCTACTGAAGGTGTTAAAGAACATCCACCTCCGCAGAAGAAGGAAATGGGCAAAAGCTCGTCTACTCCCAAGCCGCGGAAAGATATCCTGGACTTCCTGGTCGAACCGGGAGAAACCGAAGAAGAAGAAGCAATGAAGCTGGCTGCCTGTCAATTCTTGGTGCGGTCAGAAAAAGATGTACTCAATTCTTTTGCAGATTATGTATGTGGTCCTCGTCCCAAATATAAAAGGGATTACAGTGATCTTCCATGATGATGTACTCTTTTTCTTGAAGAATTTGTCTCAAATAAACTCCGTTTAAGGAAACTTTGTTTACGATATATCCTTCCCACTTTATATTTTTGCCTTTATTCATTGATCTTTTGACTCAGAAATCAGAAAGACTAAATATCATTTTCATAAATATGATATTGAGATAGAAAATTCAGAGGTAATATGGACATGATTTTCTGGATATCAAATTTGTTGAGAAAATGATACAAAGTAGAATACCTATCTCCACTGGGGATAATAGATATCAGAATGATTCTTCGAAAAGAACAATGAAACAGCTGAAGAATGATGGGAGGACAATCTTGATAGAAATATTAAACGTAGTACTTCTTCAAGAATTTGCTGTTGATGGACATCATAGTGGCTTTACCATCTAGAGTAGTGAGTTAATAAGCCCCATTAGAAAAGATCTTATTGACAATGAATGAACCTTCCCATTTTGCATCAAACTTGCCTTTACTCATGTGTGTCATAGTCATCGGGCGTCTGACAGTAAGCACAAGTTCTCCTTTCTGAAATGTTCGAATTCTGACTTTCTTGTTAAAAGCCCTTAAAATTCTAGCTTGATAGAATTCAATATTCTGTTGAGCAGATAACCGCTTTTCATCCAGAGCCTCCAATTCTTGAAGTCGAAGACGATCATTATTTTCTGAGGTAAGTTCATTAGCGATTGCTATCCTTAAAGAAGGAATTTGAATCTCTAATGGGAGAACAGCCTCAGATCCGTACACCAGAGAGAAAGGTGTACACTTAGTAGCATTACGGACTGTAGTGCGATAAGCCCACAAGCATTCCCCGAGCTTGTCACTCCAATTACGTTTGTTAGTGGAGACAAACTTCTTTAGGAGTTTGATGATAGTCTTGTTGAAAGCTTCTGCCAATCCGTTAGCTGCTGGATTATATGCGGTAGAAGCCACATTATTGATCCGGTGATCGTCACAGAATCGAGTAAATTTCTGGCTGACGAACTGTGGTCCGTTATCATGAACAATGCGTCGAGGAACACCAAATCTGTAGATGACGTGGTGCTTAATAAAGCTGATGACATTAGACGTCTTAACTTCAGATAAAGGAATGGCTTCGGCCCATTTGGAGAAGTAATCGGTTATTGCGAGAATGAACCGATGACCTTTAGATGACGGTGGATTGATCGGGCCGACAATGTCCATGCCCCAAGCTTCGAAGGGCCATGATGCTGCCGTCGGATGTAGAAATTCCGAGGGTTGATGTATAAAATCTGCATGGATTTGGCAAGCTTTGCATTTCCTTGCATATTCAATGGCATCTGATACCATAGTTGGCCAATAATAACCCATCCGTCGAATACGGTCTTGAAGTTTTGGCCCAGGTTGATGCGCTCCACAAATTCCATCATGTGCTTCACGAATAACTTGTTGGGCTTCATCACCAGCAATGCACCGAAGGAGTAAACCATCATAAGCTCGACGATATAAGGTCGTTGTTGTAGAATCTGAGTGATCGTCGTCTGATAGATGCTGCCTCACTCGGATCATCCGGAAGAATATCATATAATACGAGATCTAAGAAAGGAAGTCTCCAATCTTTATCTGTATTCTGATTCTCAGTCGAGTTACTGAAGATAAATTCCATGCTGGAATCGGATGAAGATGACATCGATTTATGACTGAATCCAAATCCTCTTGTTGTGTTGACGTCATGAGATGTTGATTCTTCAATGTCAACTGGAAGTCCTAGAGTCAGGTTATTTTCAAGATGAAATAATTCTCGATTACGAACAACAATCATTTGTTGCCATCTGATTGGGATAGCCAGCACCGCTGCAAGATTAGCAAGGGCATCAGCTTCTGTGTTACATGCTCGCCTAACATGTTCAATGAAGAATTCCTTAAATGATGAGGCCATAGATATGGCCGCTCTATGATAAGGAACCAGATCTTGATGGCGAACTTCATAAGTACCCCTGATCTGATTGACAATAAGTTTAGAGTCTCCATACGCCTCCAAATATTAAATATTCAGATGTTTAGCGAGTTGAAGACCAATAAGTAATGCGTTGTACTCAGCTATATTGTTTGAACACGGCTGATCGAGAGAATAAGCTCTTTGGATGGCATGACCTTCTGGCGATACAAGAACAATTCCAACTCCAGCGACAATATTGCTATTAGGACCAATTCTTGATGCTCCATCAAAGAATAGACGCCAAGTAGGATCTTCTTCAGCAATTTGATTTGAATCTAGGACTTCATCTGGGATTTCATCATAGAGTTTTGAATTTTCTGGAATTGAGTGAGCAGCCAGAAAATCAGCTAAAGCTTGTCCTTTGATTGATTTCTGAGGAATATAGTGCATGTCATACTGAGCAAGTAGGATTCCCCAGTTAGCCAATCGAGAATTCAAAACACTGGGTTTCTTCATCATGATCCGTATAGGATTGATCCTGGAGATGACATGAATAGTCTGGCCAATGATATAATGACGTGTCTTTTGGACAGCAAATATCAAGGCTAGACATTCTTTTTCAACCGGTGAATATCGAGGTTCAGCTCCGGTCATAGTGCGGCTGAGATAATAAATGGCTTGTTCATGGCCATTTTGATTCTTTTGAGCGAGTAATGCACCCAATGAATGACTCATTGCTCGAGTATAGAGGAGGAACGGTATTCCTGAGACGGGAGGTACCAATACTGGAGGGCTCATCAGATATTGTTTTATATCATCGAATGCTTTCTGACATTCATCATTCCAGACAAAAGAGACACCTTTCTTCATAAGTTTGTTGAATGGTCTGCAGCGTCCTGATAAATTAGAGATGAATCTCCTGATATAAGCGATTTTTCCTTGAAATCCTCGTAGCTCTTTTAAGGTGCATGGAGGACGCATCTCTTGGATGGCTTTGATCTTCTCGGGATCCACGTGTATACCTTTAGAGGTAATGACGAAGCCGAGAAATTTACCACTAGAGACGCCTAAGAAGGACTTAGTAGGGTTCATCTTTAATTGATGCTTACGCATTAGATCAAATATAGTCTTCAAATCTTGGATATGATCCTCCTTTTGTCGACTTTTGACTGCAATATCGTCAACATAGCATTCGACTGTTTTCCGCAAATGTTTACGGAATATAGTGCTCATAGCTCATTGATAAGTTGCTCCTGCATTCTTGAGACCGAATGGCATAACTGTATAACAATATGTACCAATCGGCGTTCTAAAAGAAGTGTGCTTCTCGTCCTCTGGGGACATTTTGATCTGATTGTACCCAGAATACCCGTCCATGAATGACATTCGTTCAAATCCACAGGTATTATCAACCATGACATCAGTGATTGGTAGAGGGAATTCGTCTTTAGGACATGCCGCATTGAGATCGCGGAAGTCTATGCATACTCTGATCTTGCCAGAACAGGAACAATATTAGCCACCCAATCGGGATATTGTTCCTCTCTAATAAACCCAGAGGTAATGAGTTTATTGACTTCAGCTTCAATTGCATCCATGATGTCTGGACAAAATCGTCGCTGTTGTTGTTTGACCGGTTTAGCATTCGGCAAGATGTTGAGTTTGTGAGTTGCAATCTGTGGATCAAGACCTGGCATATCTTCATAACTCCAAGCAAAGACATCAATGTATTCACGAATGAGCTTGATCATGTCTTTCTTATCAGTTTCTGAAAGACTTTCACTGATGAATATTGGTTTGGGAGATCCCTCTTCACCAACATCTATTTGAACAA
This sequence comes from Iris pallida, assembly GCA_029216955.1. NCBI lineage: Eukaryota > Viridiplantae > Streptophyta > Magnoliopsida > Asparagales > Iridaceae > Iris > Iris pallida. Next base: position 4,783,432 of record JANAVB010036615.1, on the reverse strand, counting down.
GTTTATCTTCAGTCAGAGGTTCTTTTTGCTCGAAGCGGAACTCCCATTGATTATCTAATCTTTGGGTCCACTGTTCTGATTCAGGTGAGATTTCAAACTCTTCTTCATCTTCATCACTTTCTTCAGAATGGTCAATGGAAACCATATTGGAAGACAGAAGGTTACAATAGAAGTCACCGATACTCGTATCGGAATCCCAAGAAGTGGTACTAGAAGAATCAGATCTCTTATCTTCGTCAGACTCGGGATCTTCATGGATAATATTGGTGAAAGGAGTAGGAGCAGTATAACCCAATCCGTATTTCGTCCTTCCATATTTCAAAGGAGGAATCCGGACAGATATTTTTCTTCCTTTTCCATTATTGAGACCAGTCCTGAAGTCATAGCCCATATTTTTGATGATGTCTCTAGATTGCTGACTATAACGACATAGTTGTAATCTTCCAGTATCATCATTTTTGTCATCATCTTCAAGATCAGAAGGATTTTGAGGCCCTTTGTAGAAGAATATTGGAATGTCTCCTGGCTTTCTGCTGGGAACTAGAAAGTATGAAGATTGTACAGGTTCTAGAGATACATCTGTATGAACAGTCTGTACAACTCCTATGGTTATTGTGTTCAAGTCATCTAACAGATGTAAATAACTATGAACATAATTACACACATCAATGTACTGCAAAGGTGGAGACTTTTCATTAAATGTAAAAGTAGCAATATTTACATTGGGAGAAGGCTGAGCCTTAGAGATTTTAGCCAAGTCAATGACTAAAGGGAGAGAAGAAGAAGAAGCTTTGTTTCGATTAAGATCGATAACAAATGGCTCAGAAGAGGTGAGCTCCCTTGAAGTTTGAGTAGGAAGAGTAGTCCGCCCTCCAACTGGAATTAGCAGAGTATCTTGTGAAGGTACAGAAACTGTAGTACGCCCACTGACAGGAATGATCAGTGTATTTTGAGTAGATGACTGAGGTAACGGAGAGATCCGTCCACTCACTGGAATGATGAAAGAATCTTCTCCAGAGGGTTTAGGAGATTGTTGCTGAGTAGTTCGACTTTTAACAGGGATTATTAAAGTCTCACTTTGTGCATCTTCTTTCTCCATAGCTTGTATGATCCTTGTATACTCTTCTTTGTACATTCGGGAATCGTTGAAATAAGCTTCAACCCCATGGAAGGGATTTATATCAGCAACTTCTTTTTGTACTCTTCCATTGTTATCAATGTATTTAAAACATTGATGAAGAGTAGAGGGCACCACATTATTTTCATGAAGAAAGGGCCTCCCCAGAAGAAGATTATAGGATCCCGCGATCTCGATCACATAGAAAGTGACTTTAGATCTGAAATCGCCTATCTGAAGCTTCAGATGAATCTTTCCCAAAGGCTCACTTCGGCTTTGATTGAATCCCAAGATAGTAGTAACCGTCTTGGAGAGCTTGTGAAGAGGGATTTTTAGTTCATCCAACAAACTCTTCGGCATTATGCTTATAGCAGACCCTGGGTCAATGAGGATATGATCTATCTTCATCGTATCAATATAACCAGTGTAGTAGAGAGGTCGGTTATGTCGATTATCCTCCAGTAACATGTCGTCTTGTGTAAAGGTGATATTTGGGATAATCTCCAGTACATTGTTGCAATGTAAGCAAGTGGCAGGTTCCGCATCCGGCTTCTTCAATTGTGCAAGATAAGAGTTAGCTTGTAGAAGTGCTTCACTTAACGTCTCCCGAGTCTCTTTGGAAAGACGTAGAAGTTCAAAAAGGGACATTCTAGCTGGAGTATTAGCAAGTTGAGCCAAAATGTCAAAGTTGTAAGGCTTCTGAAGTCCAAGAGGAGAAGACTTCTTGATTGGCTTATCAAACCGAGCCTGTTGTTTGCCTTTCTCCAGAGCCGTAGGCTTGGGAGGAACAGGTTCAGTAGATGATTCTTCTTCAGGAGGAACGTTAGGAACATCTTTAGCATCTGAAGGGATATCAGTAGGATCTTCAGGATTTTTAGAATAATCCTTTAGGTAAGGTTTCCCCGTTCGAGTAGCACTAACAAGTGCTTCTTCTTTGTCTTTTGGCTCTGTGTCAGAGGTAGACCCAAGAGAAGTCATATGACATGACTTGATCTTTCCAGCCTTCTTGGATTTTTGAGAAGAAATCTTTTGAGGAGAAGGCGATTCAAAATCTGCCACTAGATCAGGATGGATCCACATGATTTCCCCTGTTTCCAAAGTGATTGGCACTAATCCTTCAGACTGTGGAGGAGGAAGATTCACTATGTCAAGAGTTGCCTTGGGAATAGGAACAATCCCACTTTCAAGGAGTTGAGGAGGGAAATCTCCAAATTGCATAAAGACGACGTTGGAGGTGACGGTCTTCTCTTTTGGAGTAAGAGAGATAGCTCCAGATTTAATCATTTCTTGGATCTTTCCTTTCAATACATAACATGTACGAATTGTGTGACCCAGCATTCTGTGATATGGACAGTATTTAGGATGATCTGTCTTACCAGCTTCATCAGGTTTCTTGATCTCTGGTAATTGTATTTTATTACCTTTCAGCAGACATTCAAAGATACCAAGGACATCGTCGTCATCAAAAGAATATTCTTCTCTGGGGCGAGGTGTTCTTGATTGTTGAGTTGTAGAGGCAGGAGTTTGAACATTTGATGCATCTTTTCTCTGAAGATTAACTTCAAGAGTTTATTTTCCTTTGCGAGCATTATTTTTATTGTTAGTACCTTGTCCTGTTTCTTTAGGAGTCATCTGCACTCCTAAACCTTTGAAGGTTTTAGCACTGATTTCTGCAGCTTTGGCACTGACTATGAAGGAAGGCCAATCTTAAAATTGAGTGGACCCTGTCCATATACTGATGATTGGCAACAAGTTTGATTTGCACGTGTCAATGGTGACAGCATCAGGAGTTCCAAGAGGCATCTTCAGAGCTTCTCTTCGAAACCGTTCAATGTATTCCTCTGTAGATTCATTATTTTTCTGCTTGATTCTAATAAGAGCAGACATAGTCATGTCATTAAGCCCTTCATAGAACCTTTCAAGAAACATCTGTTTGAAACCAGCAAATGAGGTAATACTCCCATCTGGGAGACTCCTATACCATTCATAAGCCGTTCCCTTGAGACATCCAATAAATACCCGAGTAAGGAGGGCATCACTTGGTTGTAGTTGATCAGTCATCACTTCAAAGTGATTGATAAACTGACTTGGAGAAGTGGTTCCATCATAGAATGAGATAGTAGGAGGCTTGTATTTAGGAGGATATGTTACTTGCTTCCATTCTATCGGATAAGGCTGCTTGATGCCTAACCTTTATAAACCATCCTTCTGTTTGAATGCCTCGAATTGAGTTTTGAGATTCTTCAATTCTTCAGAGACAACTCCCGAAGATTGTAGAGTTGTGGCTTGTAGAGAATAGTTGGGAGGAGGAACAGCATTGTAAGCACTACCCCCAGCTCCAGAGAGACTAGGATTTGGTTGAGCTGGTCTAGGAGTATTGGATTGTACTGCTGGAAGAACTTGTACTGGACTTATATCAGTATCAACTGGTATGGCATCTGATACAGTCTGTCGATTTTGCAACTGAGCTGTCATGAGTTCATACATCGACTTCATTGTGTCAGTCATAGACTTCATTTGCTGTTCCAAAGAAGCAATTCTTTGATCTTGAGGAGTTAAGGAAGAAGAAGGTTCATCAGTATTCCCATCAACCATGTAAGTTGTGACTGTATGAGGGATTATTGATAAACTAGTGGATGTTGTATGCTCTGAATCATTGCTTCGTGTATCAAAGTCAACTATAGGAGAATTACCCCCAGTAGGAAGATGTGGGAAGTTAGATTCTCCAAAAAATTCAGAATCAATTTCAGGGATCAAATTTCTTTGACTAGAAGCCAGGACTCTTGCTCTGGTGTTTCTATATACTCCATCTGGACTATCAACTCTACCCCTGGTGTCCCGAGAAGTCATGTTGACAGAGACAAACAAAGGCTCATCTTCATCAGGCATAGGTTCATACTGAATCCTATTAAAGACAGACTGTCGTTTATTTTGACATCTGCATTGCATTGTGACTCTTGGCTGGAAGTCACATTCATGATCACCATGGTCTTGAACTGTTGATTCACATCTGCACTGAATTATGACTCTTGGATAGAAGTCACATTCAGCATGTTCCTTTGATATAGAATTTCTCCTTCTCTTCTGTTGAAGATATTCCCGCAAATCTGTTTGTGAAGATTGAGGAGTATACTTCCTGTTCTTGGGTCTTGATGGCTCTTGATTATACAAAGAGTGATTAATGTGAGCCACACAATTTCTTGCATACTCTGCATCTGGATCTTTTATCTTCATATCCAATTGGTATGGTTTCTTAACACCAGAAGTGCTGAGTTTTATTCTTAAATCAGTGGAAGGTAACACATTAATTTTGGAAACATGGAGTTTTCCTTCCATTGATCTGGATATTTGCAGAGAAGGAAGAGTTAAACCACTCCCTTGATTAGGAGTTGGTAACAGACCCTCTTTAATGGACAGATTCTGTGCCCAATTTGAAGAAATCAAAGAAGAAGACATTAAGGAATGTTTCTTCTTAGACTCATTCAGATTTTGAGACATAGAATGTCCAGAAGGAAGAGTAGTCAAAAGACCATCTCCTTTCCTTTGACTAACAAAAGTATCAGTCAAAGCTGTTCCTGAAGTAAAAACTACAGGAGCAGAAGAAACAACTAAAGAGTTATTCCTTTTCGAAGGGACTTTGTGTGGAAGACCACCCCCAGTTCTAGTAGAACTTGGTGAAGAAGAAGAGATAACTAAGGAGCTATTCTTCTCTGATGAAATACATGCTGAAACAGGTTTGGCTAAAGAGCCAGTACTGTCAGCGTGACTTTTGAATGTGGGATTGCACACTGGAATAGATTTGGCTAAGGAGCCAGTACTATCAGCATGACTTTTAGAGTTGAATTTGTATACTGGAACAGATTCAGCTAAGGAGCCAGTACTGTCAGCGTGACTTTTAGAGTTGAATTTGCACGCTGGAACAGATTCGGCTAAGGAGCCAGTACTGTCAGCGTGACTTTTAGAGTTGAATTTGTACGCTGGAACAGATTCGGCTAAGGAGCCAGTACTGTCAGCGTGACTTTTAGTTACTGTCATCTTCGAGCGCACAAGAGTGTGCGTGCTTGCAGTGGAGTTCTTGCCAGTGTTAGGAGTAGACACTGTGGCAGAGACTTCACCATTGACTGCCAACTGATTCTTAGGGACATAGACAGAGTGTCCCTTCGACTTGGCAGTGATGATGGAGGCTGGAGTGGGCTTGCCACCCTTAGCCCGCTGCATTTCTTCATAGGCGAGTTGATCGAATTTGATCGTCATCACCTTCTTCGTCGAGCCGATTGACGAAGTGTCGCATTGAGTTGTTACCATCTCAGAAGAGGAGATGGTTTTCCCCAGCAGAGTCGCCAATTTGTTTTCCATAAAGAAATTCTCTTTATTTGTTGTATTTCTGGGAAAATTACAACTGTAGGAATCCGATCTAGAAGACGATCGCTTTATTCCTTGGACTATGCGAAGAAGAAAAGCTCTCAAAATTTTGACAGTAGATATCAATGTATCTGTACAATGAATGAGAAAAAGAACTCTATTTATAGAGTCAAAACAGTAACTGAAAAGATAACTACCTCACCACTGGTGCACTTGAAAAGTCACGCAGACTCTAAATACACGCAGGGTTAGTGAGTAGTTACTGGACGTGGCCCGTAACTGTTGGACACATGGCATCAGTGCATGGGTTGTGTGCAAGTTACTGGACACGCGAGAGAGAGATTGGTGGCATGGCTGCCACGTACTCCAGTTGAAATAAAATCCATGCTGACTTGCTGAAGGCAAAAATCCACGCAGATTCGTTGACGCAGACTCGTTGAAGGCGAAATCCACGCAAGCTTTGAAGAAGAATACTTCAGAATTCACGCAGACTTTGAGAAGAATAACTCAAAAGTCACGCAATGTTTTGAGGAAGGAGAAGGTTCAGAATCCACCCAAACCGCCAGCTGTCTTGATTTGGCACGCTTCGTCTGACACAAAATCTCTGACATTGATTATATTGTCAGCCGCATTAAATGAAGATAAGACCCAAAGTTACGCCAACTTGGTGAAGAGTGAGTCTTGCTAAGGAAGATTGCAAAAGACGGCTGTGATCTCTCGAGTTCTGTGCATACGTGGCATACGAGGAGACGTTTCTCGACTGTTGTGTTGTCAGTCATTATGATTCTGACGTATGGCTGAGCTGTCTCTGCGTGACTTCTAAAGGAAATGGCCAGGCAGAACTTAGCGTATCTTTTGTGCTGCTTCTTGGATCACTCTGCGTGACTTGTTCTGATCAACTCAGCGTGACTTCATTTTTGAAGCCTACACTAGGCTCTCGAACTGCGACTCCAAGGCTCTGTGCGCTGAATCTGGGAAGAACTTCTTCTTGAAGAAGCCCCTGAACTCCTCCCAAGTCTGTCCAGCTACCCTCACCCTGGGGTCTGACTGATACCAGGTGCGAGCAAGATCTCGCATCCGGCTAGCTGCGGCCTCGATCTGAAGATTTGCTGGTATCCTGGCCAGGCGGAAGATCTCCTCTATATGCTCGATCCACTCATCGGCATATAGGATCCCCTCTGTCCCCAAAAAGTCTCTAGGGCTCATCTTCTGAAACTGCTCGATCCCCGGTGTCCTCGGCTGCTGTATTACTGGTCGAGCTGCGACTGCCGTAAGGGCCAACTCCATGCCTCGGTCCTACCGGGCCTGCTGCCGGTCCATAAACTGCTGGAAGTAAGCGAACATCTGTGCCGCATCCACGTGTCCTGTAGGCGGCGGCTGCTGGAACTCCATCTCTGGGATGACTGGGTCCTGCCCCCGAGCTGATGGAGGCACACCCCCTGCCACTGCTGCTGAAGTCTCAATATGGGCAGAGGTAGCAGGAGCTGCATCCACCTGACCCTGCTGATCTGGCTGAGGGGTGGCAGTCCCCTCTACAACGACTGCTGCACCAGAGTGATGTGATCGTGTCTCCACCATCCTGAAGACAGATCGAACAAGGAAGTCAATACTGAGCAGGAATCGATATATCAAATGAGGACAGTTATTTCAAAGAAGGCAAATCAGTACGATATGTAGATGGCATGATTCAAAGCAGAATTTTCCTAACTGTGATTGAGTGCCTCTCCGGTAAAGCCTATCTCTCAGTCCTATCGTAGGCTCGCAGCAGTACAACTAAGTTGCCGTACTACCACGATATCGTACTAATGCGACTCTCGACCTGCATGGGCCACCACTAAAAACGTGTCACGACCCGCACCCACTGTGAGGGTACGAGTACGTAACAGCGTCCAGCCTACGCGGCAGTATCGGCGGTAGAACGCTGTTCTAAGTCTCTAACTAACCATCAACTCATGCAGTATATAATGTACTCATCATGATCAACTCCGAACGGAGGACAAGTATAAGATAAGGTGTATCTCAATCACAGTCTAAGCACGATAAGATAACACAGAATTGTAACTAAGAATTTGAAGACAAAAGTAAATACTGAAATAATAACATCTGAAATCTCAAATATATTTCAAGTCTCAATTCTATACAACAAGATCTAAATAAAAATAAATGCAAGTCTACTAGACTAAATCCCGATCACTCCTGAGTGTCGGGACCATAGGTAGCTAAGCCATCTCCTCAATAAAATGTAGGGCATGTGTCCTCAGGGCAATCATCTGTAAAATTTTTAACAGGTCCAGTCAGGACAGGAACGATCACATCTCATCTAGAAAACCCAAGTAAATGACAGAGAACTATAGAGCAGTTATAGACAGTTGTATTGATGAAAATGGCAGTTTATATTCAGGTGATGGTAAGAAGACAGATAAAGTGCAAGGAAAGTAAATACTAAACAAGAGAAGAATCATAGCAACGAAGACTGTAAAAATAGAACTAGCTGAACCAGGGTAATATGATATAAAGTCCAGACAACATGTAGACCAGTGTAACTCCAATGTAAGTCCAGTACAGGATGAATCTCATACAAGATGAATCCAGCAAGGGACGATTCCAGTCATAGTGATCAATGATTCCAGGGTGAGTCCAGCCTATACTCTAACAGTGTGTTTTAAAATACCGAGATCGATATGTAAACGGCTGTGGGTAATCCGGCACACCTCTCACTGATCAGGCGAGAGATGACTATCATTCCAGTAGATTCCAGTAGGGGTGATTCCAGTAATGGGGTATGTCTACATGTCTTACTCTAGTATTTCCCCTCCCAGCAAGTGAATCCAGAATTTTGACACAATGATTCAAGATGAGTCCAGCCAAAATATAATGATACCAGTAAATGATTCCAGGGTGATTCCAGTAAATGATTCCAGTAATAGAAGCCGGAAATGATGATACCAGTAATAGAGGCCAGAAATAAATGTGTGTCGTATACATGAATCCAGAAATAACAGTACGTGTTTGTAACAGAGAATCGCATACAACTAACTAGAACTGAAATACAGTAATTGACAAATAAATGAGAGAACTATCAGAGAATGTACTCGCCTAATACTCTGAAAAGAGTAACAAAATATCAGATGTCTGCACCGGAGTCACAATGTCCTAAATAAAGCAGTACAGGTTATAATATGTTTAAAACAAGGTAAATGAAGTTTACGATGCAATCTACATGAATTCTAGGCCAATCTAGGTCAAAGTCAACTCTAAGTCAACCCTGGTCAACTGTCTAGGTCAAACTAGGTCTAAGTCAAACTTGGTCAATCTTAGTCTAGTCAAGTCTCACTAGGCCTAACCAAGCCTAGCCTAGTATCCAAGCACAAACACAAGGTCACTAGCAACTCATTTTGCATATACCAATATATATACATACACTACATATATACACTAGAACTTACATCCCATCTAACCTCAGCCCATATCACAAATAAATCTTCCTACCAGTTGGAGTAGTACTAATCATACAATACCCTATGTCAATATATAACTACCCTTGACACTTGGTATTCTATACTCTAACCCATTCATTAACCCCACATGTCCTACATCATTGCCTATGTATGCAATCCCACTATGGTGTCTTAGGTAATTAATATTGGTGCATATGAGGTACTAACCTACTCCCAACTGAACTAAAATGACCAAATGGTCTATCCACACTCACATTCTAGGATACCCACAAGGTATGTGTACATAGAGTTGCCATAACACTAATGGGGCTGAACTCTGAAACTGGACTAACCCCTAGGCTATGGTTCATCCTAATTCTCACCTGACTCATACATATCACTCATGCCTAATACTTAAATACACATATACATGTATCCATATACCCCATCCTTCCTCACTCCCTAGTCTTACACATGAATACACTATTTCCTTGCCTATCCACAATCATCTCTCAAACTAAAACCCTTATCCTCACCACACTCACATGTATACCCAAAATCAACTAAACATTCAATACAAATGTTCAATATCAACCTAACAGTCAACAGCCCACTGCCTATGCCACTGCTACTGCCTGCTGCAAAAGCCAGGCTAAGCCAAGACAGGGCAAGCCAAGGCAATGCCTTGTCTGCTCCTGCAAACTCAGCCAAGGCCAATGCCAAGCCAACCAAAACCAATGCTCTGCTACAGTGCTAACCCCCAACTGAAACACACAATCACATGATCTTTACATACATAAACACAGATATATGTAGCAGGTATTCCTAATTAAATGCAATGAGGAAAAAGGAAGACTGGAACATAAATCAATCTCATCTCAGTTCAGTTTTCTGGAATAAAAGAGGGTAGGAAATAGCATATCAGATTTAAACAGTGCAATGGGGATATGGACTTGGTCATGAAAGCAATGAATATCAGGAAATGTAGTTGTCTAACAGGAGAAATTTAGTGTGGTTGTGTGCATGTGATAAACTGTGTACACACCAAACATTATGAAAACTTGATTACAAAGCCCAACCACAATTTCCTAACTCTAAAACTAATCCAAAACAGTGAACTGACATATGAAGATGAATCAAAACCAATTTCAGATTCAGGAATCAAAAACAATGTGCAATGGGTACCTGTGTGTGTGACAGATTGAATCTCAGGACAGGGTGTGTGTGGCTTCGTGAGGGTGTAATGTTCTCAGATTTCAACCATGTGTGTATGTGATATGAGAGTTGTGTGTATGTGATATGAAACATGAGAGTTCAGTCAAAGAATGTGGGTGAGTGGCAGGTGTATGTTTGTGTCTATATATGAAATTTGTGGCTGTTCTCAGTTTGTGCCAATGTGCAAAATGTGTGAATCTCAGGCCATTAATTAAAAGTTCATGCATTCAATCCTCATTTCAGTTTAAAATGGAATTAAGTTCAACATTAAGCTAAACAGTGCAAAAACTTTAGGGAGTATCAGTCTACACATCAAAAGTCCATCCCACATTCGAAAATCCCATAACCTTGCTATCCTCAACCAATTCATGTAACCATCATCAATCAGTAAACTAATAAACATGTGGGAATCCTCAGTGACTTAAAACAAAATTTTAACATCAGTTTTAGAAGGAATTATTTCAGCATTTCAAATAACACACAGGGTATTAGATACACAGTTAGCCCTTACCATTCAAATACCATCTCAATGTTCAAAAACTCCCTTCTTAACCCAAGAGCCAAATTGAAACAAAATATTTCATTTCCAGATACTAACAAACATGTGGGGGGTTATAAAACAGTGAAAAACATCATTTGAAACCCAACAATTACATGTAAACTAATCAAGATTTCTGAAACCTGGAAATAACAGTGTCAGAGCTCATGCTCGACTCATCACACTGTCCAAAACCGAATCAACACCCAATCAATTCAGCAAAATTTAAGGTAAAAATGTGAGCTACCATGCATACATGTCTAAGGTGTCATTTTGTGTCCATATGAGTGGACACGAAGTGTCCAAACTGTGTCTAAACCTAAATGTCACCATGTGACTGAACTGCACATAGGCAGCATCGTGCACATGTGCAAGGCGATCTAGGGACTCGTGTGTCGACCCTAGAGCCTCGTGCTCGTGTCCAACCCTAGGGTAGGTATAGGGCTAGGGATATAATTGCCTGTATAGTGTCTAAGATGTGTCGTGTCGTGTCAGACAGTGCATATCAGAGACAAAATGTGCGTGTGTGTGTGGACAGCACAAATCAGTGTGAGGTGGATAACTTTGTGAATATGAAACCAACTCGACCCAAACTTTGTGTGTGTCGTGTCAGACATTAGGACCATGTGTCCACCAAGTTTCGTCCGCTCTAGTGTCGTGTCGTGTCCTACAGGAGGCCCGAGTAGCAGGGGAGGACACAGGTACGTTGCAGTGTCTCGTGCAGGCGTGTCACAGTCTCGTGTGCGTGACACACGACACGTGACACGTCGTGATCGTGTCTATAGGTAGAGGGGGACTAGGGCTAGGTGTCTAGGTGTCTGCACGACCCTCAAGTCGTGTCGTGTCCTAGTTTTATAGCCGTGTCAGAGACCAAAAATCAGTGTACAGGTACAGTATACAGCGTGTTCGTATCCAATTTGGACACGGACATGGGCCTAAATTGTGCTCAGACATAAAAATATATGATCTACATATAAAGAGCTATCCGAATATATAATTTGTTTTGAAAAATAACAACATTTAATCTATAGAGGCATTTCAACAAACACCTACACCACACTACGACACGTGTCCGATACGGACCCCAAACGGACACAAAAATCACCCAAATTCCAGGGACACCTAGGGGACTCCTAGATCTAGCCCTACATGCAAAGAAAACCAAAATTTGAATCAATTTAAGGGGTTTTACCTATGTGTGCAAAAAGCTTAAAAAAGCCTCAAATGGGGGATTCTTCCTCTTGGTGCCACAAGCTCCAAATTGACCCAAGGCTGTGATTAAACTCAGAAATCAGAAAATAGGAGAGTGTTAGGTTCTAATGCAAGAAACTAGGATCAAAAAGGAATTAAAATGGATTTATAGGGATTTTTGCAAGAGGGACAATACCTTTCCTTCTCCAATGTTGAAATGAATGAAAGAAGGAGGCAAGCCCTAGAGAATAAGTATTTATATAGGGTGGGGATCCCTATGGCTGGTCATTTAGGGTTTGGTTAGGGTTAGGGCTTCTAGTTATGGGCCATGGGCCAAGTCATGATCAAAATAAATCATTTAGCCATAAGTCATTTCATGAAACCATGAACCATGACTTAAATGCACTAAACCAAATTCCCTTATTCTAAAATTAGTTTCTAATGACTAAATGTAGGTTAACCTAAGTTAGACTAGGGTCACCATGGCTAGGGTTAGCTTCTAGGCTAGCTCACTAGGTCTCAACAAGTCAAGTCAACCAGAAATTCACCAATTCAACAATTCACCAAATAATTCAAATAAGTCAAAATGACCAAATACTCCTAGGCTAAAAATAACAATTAAATCATCCTAATGACATGGTTAGGCTCTAGGTCATGCAGTCTCTCAGGTTTCACTAGCAGCACATCAAAATCACAAGTCATGACTTAAACCAGTTTTTAAATAGTTTAAAAATAATTAAAAATCACCAAAAATCACCATGTAAAATAAATATCAATAAATAATAATTATAATTACAAAATTTCAAAAATACCCTCATCTGAAAAATTGGGTGTTACATGATGATAGAAGATTTAGTTATGAAGGTATACGAATAGTTTTCGAGATTTATCATTGAAGACGGATTTTTGATACCCATGGATGCGTTGACCAACAAATACAAATCGTAGTAAGAAGATTTTAACTTTCACTTGGGACAAATTGGTTGAAGGTTTAGAATTTTAGAGGAAATTATAACTTGGAGAGATATATAAGTGAGATAGTATAATAGAGATTATGGAATTCAAAATCTGAGACTATTGAAATTATATGATGAAACAAAGGAAGTTAGAGTACATTCATAATCATAATTGTTTTGATAAATTTTTAAAGGAACGTAGAATGGAAGTAATTTTGGAAAGAACGAGTTATGATTACAGGAATATTGATGATATCAAAGGATTAATGAGTTTATTACCTACTTATGAGGTTGACCCGTTTTAAGGTAAATGTTAAGATTGATCGAGCTAGACACTGATTGATTGTCATGATCGAAATCTAACATCATCGAAATTTTGTTCTAGTCAATCGAATGACTTATTGCCATTGAAATATCGTTTCATTCTCGTCAAACAATTGATTGCCTTTTGTTCAATATAAATCAAATTCTTATCGATTATACTGCTTCTATCTCCTTCACCCTACCTACCCTAATTTTTCCTAAATTTCGAGGACGAAATTCTTTTAAGTTGGGTAGGATGTAAAGCCCCTAAATTTCTACTGATTTTTTATTTTATTTTGGTACTGATTTAAAATTTGTTATTGTACGTCGCGTAGTCGTATTTTACGTCGCGCACAAAATTTTATTTTTGTAATTGCTCGACGATTGCGAATATGTGTCGAGGTAGATATTTAGAAAAATATTTTTATAAATTTTATTTTTATAGAAAAGTACATGTTCTTACAAAAGTGATAAATATTTTTATTTCGTATAAAAAGGTTATTTTATTCGTCGTTTAAAAATAAGTAGTAGTTTGAAAATTTTGGGTTAAATGAAATGTTTCCAAATATTTTACAAAATGTGGAATTTACTTATTAAAATATTTTGTTAGTTATAAAAGCTAGTTAATGAAATAAATATTTAAATATTTATCGTAATTTTCGAAATTAATTAATACTATATTTTAATAATCATGAAAAAGAGATTTTAAATTTTGTTTTGTTTAATATTTGAATAAGTTTGATAAATTAAACTTGGAAAGGATTTTATTTTAAATTAAATGTAGCTATCTAGCTTGATTGATTTAGATTGCTTAAATTTTAATTCGATTTAAATTGAAAGATGGAATTATCCATCGGGATTTAAACGAATACTAGTCCTTATCCAACTGGGTATTCCCACCTCCTATAAAAGGAGAGGTACTCCTCCAGAAATTTATCATCCACAACTCAGAGTGTATGTGCATCGTGTCCGTGCCCGTGTTTTCCTTTCCATCCACTATAATTTTTTACATATACATAATCCTGCCCGTCCGACAATCCCGGACGTCCCCTGTTCGTGTCAGACAAATCCCGGCACGAACTCACCAAACCCAAATCTGACCCCATCGACGTCCACCTGACGTTCCAGTCCCGATCCGTCATCCTCACCACCGCCACCGTCGGAATAATCACCGACCACCATCAGCAATACCACTACCCGACACCACCATCACCCTCACCCATCACCACCGAACAAACATCGTCACCACCATCCCAAAACCCCCAAACAAGAAGAAGGAGGAGGAGCCCTAACCTGAGCCGCCGTCGTGCCGCACAGCCTCCTCTCTCGGATCCGCCGAAATCGCAGTCGCCGTCTTCTTTCCAGCCACCGCCTCACCGTCGCCGCCCAAAAACCGAACACCTCTACCCGGCCGCCGGAAGCCATCCGAACCACCGTCGCAGCGACGAAACCCCGCAACCGGAACACGACCGCCCGACCTCTTTCGACGCTCGACCGCCGACCCAGATCGGGTGCCGCCGCCGAGGATAAGATCCGCGCCCCAAGTCCACCGCTTCTGCCGCCCGGAGCAGCGCCGCGGCACAGTCCCTAGTCGCGCCGCCTCCACCGGCCTCCCAGCGCCCGTCCGTCGCCGTTGATCCGACCTGGGCAGCCGCTGCTTCGCCGTCGAGCGCGAGCCAGGCCGGAGCGCCCCCTCCCCTCTCCGACCGGCGCCCAACCGCTCCGCCCGACCGCGTCTGCCGCCTCCCAGGCGCCGGAGCAGCATGCTCCTCTACCGATGTCTTTTTCGCGCCACCATGACCGCGCGGTACCCCGGCCGGAAAGCCCCTAGCTGCTGGCGTCGCCGCCTTCACGACAGCACCGCCATGGCACCGCCCTAGATTAGGACCCGGTAGCCGCTGCGTTCTCCGCCCTCCGATTCCCTCGAACCACCGCGCCCTCCGCCGGCATCAGCGCCGGAGATCGCCAGGTGAGAACCCCACTTCTTTCCACCTCTCAATCTCTGTCACTGAAACGAAATAGGAAAAAGGGGCTAAGTTATTTGGGTTTATTATTATTATTATTATTATTATTATTATTATTATTATTATTATTATTGTTATTATTATTATCATTATACTGTTATAAGTGTTAGTTAACTAAGATTATTATTACTATTATTATTTAATAATTTATTATTCCTATGATTATTATTATTATTATTATTATTATTATTATTATCGTTATATTTAGTAAAAAGGGAAGTAGTGATTAATTTTAGGTTTTATAATAATTATTATCATTAGTATTAATATTATGATTAGTTTATTTAATATATTATTATATTATTAGTATTTTGTTTGGATTATGACTTTATTTTGGAGTATTATATTATATTAATCTATTTTATTCGACAATATTTTTCTAAAAATTTATTAAAATAATTTTGACTAAGGAAAGATTTGCTTTCTACAAAATCTGTATATAATTTTTAACTACTAGTTGTTCTCTATAAATTATTTTTTTACAAAACTATAATATTTGCTTAAAAACGAGTTTTTATTTTCTAAAGTATTAGTCTAAAAATCTATTTTTACTAATAAGGTTAGTTTCTGGTATTATAAATACTTTCTAGAAATATGGTACGTAACTCTCTACATAAAATTTTCTCGACTACCACCATTAATTGTGACTAAATCATGCTTCCTATTTTCTTGTGGATTCGTACCCTTACTCATCGAACATGGCCACTGGACAGACATGACTTGTCGGATTTTGCACCACACTAGGCGACACCCCAGGCAAGATACCTTGCCATTATACTGTTTATATTCAGTCTGCATTTTTATTACATATCACTGTTCATTTATTTCTAGTTCTTGATTTCTGCCTGCTCAGTGATATTTACTGTACCTTGTTATTTATCCTTTGATTGCATATAGACCTAGAGTTAAGGGACCACCTCTAGTTTAGTGTATTACATAAACTTTGACACTGTTGTGCCACGAGATGTGTCAGTTATGAGTAGCATATAGTCTACGGACTTGCGTGTTGGCTGATCACTGATGCGTGCAGGACGTGCGTTAGGTCTAACTGTCAATAGTTGTGTGTTAGAAGACTTGACGGTTAGTAGTGTTACATGGTCGTGGATGCGACATGATAGGTACATTGGGTGGGGAGAATATTTCCTTATCGTATGGGCTTCTATTGCACTTCCATTGTAACCCGGAAGCTCCACTGGAGATACGGGTATGAGCCTCTCAGGTTGGCCACTGTCGTTTTTGAACGTCATGCTCTCGGTCACTGGTGTCCAAGTGGGGACTATACCAGATCCCATTTACAACCAGGGCTCATGCGACGAAAGGTTTGTTCTCACTGCATGTTCACTTTAGTTTGGTTAGGTTACCTTAATTGTGTCTTGTCACTTTCTCTGATTGTGGCATATTTTATATTCAGTATTTTATGGCATGTTGATGTATCTTGTTACATCCCTCTGAGGACCTGGTTATCTTGCCAGGTGTGTGCTCTTATGATTTCTGCAGGTGCTCTAGCTAAGGCCATTCATTCCTTCGTGGTGACTGCTCTTGGACTCGCCATTGCTCTCGCTTGCTAAATTCTTTCCTTGTATATTTCCATATATAATTTGGTTGGTAGTGGACTTTGTCTCCGCCCAACTATTGTGTACATGACAAGTTCATAGTTACTTTTATATCATATTTATCTTTGTGGATGAGATTTAGTACCTTGGTTACTGCATTTTACAGCTTATGTATATATACGAGGGTCTATATAATTCGTATGTATACAGCTGGCATGATTACGTTCTAGTCCTATGTATTTTGGGACTGGGGCGTTACAAGGAGTGCGGAAAGAAGTGTGTTTTTCATCTTCAGGATTCATCCGAATCTGATTGTATCCAGAGAATCCATCCATGAAGGATATTCGCTCGAACCCACAAGTATTGTCGATCATGACATCTCTGATAGGGAGAGGAAACTCATCTTTTGGACAAGCTTCATTAAGATCCCGGAAGTCGATACAAACTTGAACTTTGCCATTCTTTTTCAAGACTGGGACAACGTTGGCTACCCAATCTGGATGTTGTTCTTCTCGAATAAAGTCACAAGCTATAAGCTTTTTAACTTCATCATCAATTGCGTCCATCATTTCTGGCTTGAACCGCCTCTGATGTTATTTGACTGGCTCTGCATTAGGCAAGATATTCAATTTGTAAGTAGCAACTTTGGGATCTAAACCTGGCATATCTTCATAACTCCAAGCAAAGACATCAATATATTCTCGAATAAGAAGAATTAATTCTTGCTTATCTGCCTCTGGAAGGTTCTTGCTGATGAATATTGGACGAGGCGACCCGCTTTCTCCTAGGTCAATTTGAACTAATTGATCTTCGGTAGGAGGTTCTCATTGTTCGAATCAGAGTTCCCATTGGGTATCCATTCGTTGAGCCCAAGGATCTGTTTCAGGACTTTCTTCGATATATTCGTCATAACCTTCTGGAAGTTTAGCGAAGACCATGTTAGAAGATACGATCAGCTGATGAACCTGACCAATGCTGGTGTCAGAGTCCCAAGATCTGGAATCAGAAGAGTTAGAGCGCTCTTCACTATCAGACTCGGAGGCTATTGGAGATAAGACCGGAGGTGACGCATATCCGAGACCTCTTTTTGTCCTGCTGTAGTACATCTCTGATTTTTCTTTCGGAACGGCCGTACGGATAGGAGTTCATCTACCCTTACCATAGTTGAGGCCACTCTTGAAGTCATAACCCATCTTTCGGATGATGTCTGTAGAATCATGGAATTTCAGGACCAGAAATCCTATGCGCCAAATATTACATGCGCCAGGAAGCTCAGAGGAAGTACTTGGCACAGCAAGCAAAAACATAGACATTAAAAAAAGATTTTTATTTCATATAAAAGTCTATTATATGTCTTAAAAAAGGGCTATGCAAAGGAGGATGTCTACAAAGAAAAGATCCTAAGTCTACAACTAGGCGCAGCAACCACCATACACCCTTAGCCAGGCGCATCCCTTCAGCAGCTCAGTTATGTGCATCCCTTCAGCAGCTCAGTTATGTGCCGCCCTTCAGCGTCCCAGTCAGGCTCATCATGAAGTGTCAGCATATGCGCCATCAAATGTTTCGAAAGCATTTATTGAGCAGAACGAGGGTGGCAATCAACCCTCTAGCTGAAGGAGGAGCTCCCCAAACCAAGGAAGAGGAGAGCACCGCAACCAACCTGCGGCTAAGGGAGCAGCTTTCGACCCAACCAGAATGGGCAACACCCACTCTAGCGGAAGGAGGAGCTCTCCCAAAGCCCAAGGAAGACCGCAATCGAAATACGGCTAAAGGAGCAAAGAAAGAGCCTCCAAAGCCGCAGCACCGCAATTTCGATCTGTGGATCTTCCAGCATAACGAAGACGAGGCTCGAGCATCCCGATCTTTGGATGCAACAGGCACCTTCCGTCTGCCTCAGAAGCCCTCGACTCCGACTTTTGGATGTCACAGTCACCTTCAAGTGCATCAATGAAGATCATGCGTCGCATCTTCACCCTCGGGAGCATCTCATCAATAGAATGTGCTCGAGTAAACAAGTTCATTTCGGAAGGACGTGAGAGAACGAGAAGCAAACCCTCTCCATGCTACTATTTATAGGCCGGGCAAATCAAACCCATGCGCCAAGTGGCTGGCTCTCCGAATCCCGTGTAATAAATTTGCATTAATGGTGATAAACCTGACGCTTCGAATTCAGCCAAGTCAAAAACGACTATTTAAAGCACTCGAAGAACGTAACAGTCGCACCAAAAGACGTATCATGCAGAGTGGATGCGCCGGTCAGACCGCGCATCACATAGACGCAACCCTCAGCACCAAGCGCTTCACAAGCATGCGCCCCCATGCGCCTAGTGGAACGCCGATCGATGTGCCCACTCTGCAAACCCATCACCTATCAAAGAATATTAAATGCTGAAGTCTGATAGAGTTGGCAGCACGTCCCCTGAAGACTGCAGTTGACAGCTTTTTCAGAAAATGAAGCATCGCTAACGTCAGCACCATCATTACTTTCCTCCGGCAGTTACAAGCCACGTGGCCGCCCAACCATCTCGCATGTGCCTCCGCAGCCATGTGCCTAAATCTCTGTATGCGCCTCAAAAGCTATGCGTCTCAGACTTTTCTCTGATCCCTAAAGACAGAAGTAAAGTCACTACTGAAGCTTCACATGCGCCTCAAAAGCCATGCGCCCCAAATGGTTCGTGACTCCTAAAGGTTACGAGCCAAAGTCTCCTCATGCACCCAATCTCAGGCGCATCCTACCAGATCATTCCCCACCAAATCCGAGATCTCCGAGCCATGGGCCTATGACTCGTGTCCTTTGACTCGATTCAGCCGATGAAAGGGTGCTAATCACCTAAGATCTCCGCAACAGAAAGATCCTTTCCCTTGCTACGTGCCAGCCCACAACAGCAGCATGAAGGATTCAACTCCTTAATCAAAGCACATCATCCATGCGCCTCCATCAGCAATCACCACGTGACGTCCCCACGTATATGCGTATCCTACATATGTGCGCATGAGCAGCCAGCCTGCAGACTATAAATAGAGGGATCATTTCCTTCTTACACACATAGAGACACACAGACAGAGACGTCGTACAATCATCAGCAGCATATAGAGAGAGGTAGATACAGACACTCAACGTCGTTTTCCTCTCTGTAAGCTTCTGCACCTAGAGCAACCCAGATCTTCAGAGAACCAAGAACCGTCGTCAGATTGTCAACGGAGTCAACGCATTACCACTCGCTCCATCGGCACAAGGGACCCAGATTAAACAAAAGTGTACTCCTAGGACTACGTCTAAGTCCTACATTGTAACACTGTTCTGTTTGTATTAAAATTACATCAAAAGATTTTAATGGCAAACAAGCTGGCGACTCTGCTGGGGACTTCTTTCTCCTCTACCGAGAAAGCTGTGTCGCAATCCGACAACGTGAAGGTGGGCTCCTCCCACAAGATATTGGTCGTACGCCTCAATCAACAGGCATATAAGGAGTTCATCTCTGAAGACAGCACGAGTCCTTCGAAGCGGCTGTCGA
Organism: Iris pallida; assembly: GCA_029216955.1. Classification (NCBI taxonomy): domain Eukaryota; kingdom Viridiplantae; phylum Streptophyta; class Magnoliopsida; order Asparagales; family Iridaceae; genus Iris; species Iris pallida. Next base: position 4,763,221 of record JANAVB010036615.1, on the reverse strand, counting down.
AGCCGAAGAAGACTCGCCAAGTCTGGGTACGCAAGGTCGACGCCTCTGGCACCACCACCGAAGGGGATGCTCCAATACAGCCTTCCCTTCCTGCTGACGTCCTTATCAACCAAGATACGCCCACTGGTGCAGCGCATCTCTCGGGGAAACGTGCGGCTGACCACATTCCCCAGCCATCTCCCTCTCAGGCGAGGAAGATGTGTCGACGGAGCAGGGGCGCAGCTAATGCCCCGTGCATCACCCCTGATACGCCATAGAAGGTCTCTGTCTTTGACAGACCCACTCGCTGTAATGGCAAGAAGAATTTGGACTCTGAGTACTATGCACCCCAGCGGGATAGTACGAAGAAGTCCAAGGCAGCACGGGCCATGCGCCTCAAACGTGCTATGCCGACAGCAAACAAGAAGCATGCGCTCACAATCAGGCGCGCTGCTGATGGTAAGCTGTACAAGGTCGACTCGGGTGCTTCTGCGCCGAAAAAGAGTCGATCTTCAAAGTCCTTGTCTCACTTGGGCGCATCTGTTGCGTTCGCAACTGAGTCGATCAAGGCAAACCCTGTGGTCTTGAACTCCCGTGCCTCCTCTGGTTGTGTGTTTGAGGTTCGTTCAAGTCACTGTAAATGTTGTTCCCCCACTACTGATCTGAGCACGTGTTTGGTGTTGGATCAGGGGGAGCCGCATTCACTTGACCACCGGCGCTTGGCCTTGCCATGCGCCTGATGGGGGTGCGAAGGTGGCACTCTCCTCCAACAATCTGCGTAACATGATCACTCACAAATGCCAGTCAGGAGAGTCGACTGACAAGCACAATGCGCCCCTCACAGGGCACGCCTGTGCTGTAGTCACCATCAACTATTGTTACAAAATAGCAGTCCCGCCACCAAGACAGTCGGTGTTCCAGCAGCTGCAATCATCAACACCTCTTCGACGTCGCCTCGGGAAGAAGGGGTCAATTGAAGAGGAACCAGAGGTCGCTTCATGCAACGTGATCTCTAATTCCTCGTCAATTCGAAAGACGACCGGCCATTCCTCGACCTCGTCCAAGAGTCAGCCGAGGAGAACCAAGGCAACTGTTCCATCCTCGGGAGTGTTCGAAGGCACTCGGGAAAAAAGGAAGATCCTGGAGGAAGCTGGGGTAGTCAAGCCCTCGTTGATCCTCCTTCTGAAGACGAAGATGCCCTACAGAGCACAACTGGGATGGAAGTCAACCTTCCGGATGTTGCTGGGGGTAGCCTAGCCCCTGTGGACCTGCGTCTCAAAGACGAAGAAGTCCTCCAAGACAGAACTGGGGGTAATCAGGCCCTCGCGGATACTTATCTCGAAGACGAGGGTGTCCTCCAAAACACAGCTGGGGGTAGCCAGGCCGAAACTTCAGGAGAGGCAACTCCCCTACAAGAGAGCGAGGCCGAGAATGAAGCCTCAACTGATCCATCCGACTCCAGCCGTGTCATGACGGTATACATGACTGGGGGTGATACCGAGCCTGATGCGCCGCCAGCAGACCTCGTCTAGCGCATGGATACCCTGGAGGGAGGACTCAAAACTCTTTCTGTCTTCATGCAAACACTGACTCAAGCAGTGTTCGAGATACGGTCAGCTTTGGCCAGGGCACCGTCTACTGGTCCTGACCCAGGGGCCAATGGAGAATCAAGTGCACCCCTTCAACGGGTATCCTTGGATACGGATCACTGCGAAGCACCTCGGACGTCGGAGCCATCGAATGCTCAACTCCAGGCTGTACCACCTTTTCCGACTCCCAACTCTACGGAAGACGTGGTGGAGATGATCAGGGACTTGCATGAATGCTTTGAGTCCAAGAACAGGCAAGAGGAGCGCCAGAAGATGGGCATCCCACAACCCTATCCCCTCGGATGGAATAAAGTGGTTTATCCTCCTAAATATAAACCACAAACTCTGACGCCGTACGATGGGAAGGACTCTCCGCGTCGCTATCTGACGTACTTCCAGTCCCAAACGGGACATCTCCCGAAGGAGGACGCACTACTTACCAGCATATTTGTCGGGACACTGAAAGGAGTGGCATACGACTGGTACTGCAGCCTCCCCGATAACTCTATATCTTCCTTCGACGACTTGACGTGTCTTTTCCTCGACCATTTCTACGACGGCGGGAAGGACATGACAATGGCGTCCCTCATAGAGATACGCTAGAAGGAGAAGGAAACAGTTCGAGTATTCATCGAACGCTTCCGACAGGCCAGCTTCAGACTGCCCCCGGGCATGCCAGAACATGCACTCCTCTCCTCCTGCAGCATGAACATGCTGCCTGCAGTCAATCTCTGGCTGAACTCCACTCCTCCTCCCGACTGGAGTTCCTTGATCATCGAAGCCGAAGCAGCAGAAAAGAAGGCATCCAATGCTCGCCTTCTGGGATTAGTTTTCCTGCCTTTGAGGACAAAGGAAAATGGCCTGCAACCAACAACCCCAGACGAGAGACGAAGGGGAAACAGGCATTGACTATCAATGCCTCCGAAGGTGCATCAGCACTCACTCAAAAGCCTCCACTTGCACCAAGGCCAAAGGAGGTTTATTCCTTCAACGATGAAGACACCCTGCAACTCTTCGAGATACTGAAGTAGGGTGACAAGATCAAACTGCCAGACCCGAAGCGTCCCGACGAGGTTGGGAAAGTGGACAATCCGAGGTACTGTCACTACCATCGGTTTGTCGGACATCCAACCAAGGACTGCTACGTCCTCAAAAACTACATCCAGCACATGATCAATGCGGATGTTATCTCCGTCGACTTCAAGGAGAAAACGGTCTCGGCCAATCTGGTGTCACTCTAATTTGGCACCTTGCCGCCGACCACAACACAAGATGGCGTCGTCCCCATCCCTAAGGCGACAATGGAGGTGGTTAACTTACCACCTACTCGTAACAACGTGAGTGGACTCACCCCGCTCACCACATCTTGGGGAGAGATCTTTTGGGTTCACCCTGATCTCGTCTTCGAGGTTACTCAACCAGAGGTACGCTCTGCCTCCAAAACCAAAGGCAGGAAGATCAAGTCTTGCCGCATGGTCTCTTCCTCCGTAGAAGAGGCTCTTCCTGTACAGACGTGTTCACAACAGAATGCCCAACCCGACGAAGCTGCCGTCGAGGTGGTGCTTCCTTGCACCGTCCCTGCTGCCCAGGAAGAGGGCCCATCTAGGCCCCCAGCAGCCAATAAGCAGAAGCATGTAGAGGTTTGTTTCGACAGGCCTCTGCGAAAGAAGAATGCTTCGGGGCTAGCCAAACCCCACAACTTCGACATACTGGCACAACTTGCCAGTACCCCTGCCCGCCTATCTCTGTTTGAGCTTCTTCGTCTTTCCAAGGACACTCGTGAAGCTCTCTGTGAAGCCCTGAAGGATGCTGTGTCCTTCATCAGTCAGGTCAAGCAGCCTGAGGATACTCCGACTACATATGCGCACTGTCATTGTGCGGACGAGGTTATCCCCAATATAACCTTCATCCAACAAGACATGATGCTCAAGCACAACCGACACAACAGGCCTCTGTATTATACAGGGTATATCGGTTCCGTCAAGGTGAAGCAGATTAAGATCGATCCGGGGTCTTCCCTCAGCATCATCCCAAAGATGCTGCTCTCAACACTGGGGATCCCAATGTACCGTCTGGCGCCCTCCAATACCACAATCAGTGACTTCAATGCCAGCAAGAGTGAGCCGCTGGGCAAAATACGACTGAAGTGCCATATTGGTAACCTCAGAACCGAGGTCACTTGTTATGTCGTGGACGCCAACGTCAACTACAACCTCCTACTGGGTCGTCCGTGGCTGCATGAGTACATGGTGGTACCTTCTACACTCCACCAATGTATGAAATACGTGTCCACCAATGTCATCATCCGGACGGAGTTCGCGGACATCGACCCTTTCAAGGGGGTTGAAGCCTACTTCACTGATTCCAACTTGTACAAATCACCTAACGAGAAGGAAGCCAATGATGCTGACGATGAAGCAGAAACGGCAGCAGAGCCCGACATGGAGCCAGAGACGATTCCTGAGGCTCCTCTAAAAATTTGACTCAAAGGAAAGCCGCCTCAGACGTTGCCTCCCATGAGCATCAAGCTACCTGAAAAAGCACCAACTGCTCCAGGTAGAACACCTACTGAGGCTCCCTTGATGATACGGCTCAAGGGAAAGCTGCCTCAAACATCGGCTCCCCCTGTGGCAAAACTACATAGGAAGGCACCTATCACCGAAGGCGCAGTTGAGGCACCTCTGAATGTGCGTCTTAAGGGCAAGCTGCCGCGATCATCTGTCTCATCCAAGCTGCCAGAGAAGGCCCACATAACCCTCTCGGACCCCAAGATCAAAGCTGTGGTGGACTCTCCCGATCCAATCCCAGTACTCACGGATGAAGTGCTAGGGGAATATATCTCTGCTGATGTAGATGCACCCTCTCTGGACGATATAATTCTGCGGGACAAAATCTTGTGTTTCATCAATAATAGAGTGTCTTTTAATTATTCTAGTCTTCCACATTGGAATGCCATGTATACATTAGACAACGCTCTACGGTCGTTGCAAACACAAATAACGATCGTCCATCATATAAATCGAGTAGTCTCGTCCCAAAGGGTCTGTTTTGTAGTCCCACCGTGGAATCGAGACAAAGAATCCATCATCTTCGGCAAAGTCGAGTGTCCTCAAGACCTTCCGCCACTCGAGCAAGAACCGGATGCCAGCAAAATACAAGTCTATCGGTACACGGACAAGACAAAGTAACTCATCCAAAAGATGGGTTACGACCTAAAAAGCAACAAAGGCCTGAACTACGGCAAGGGTCGACGTCTCCCTCTCCGGCTTCTAACACCTAAAGGAAAGCCGCAGGACTACTATCATCGAACTCGATGGGGTGTGGGTTACGTCACACCGCCGTCAACACCAGAGAGTTCGGAGGCGGAAGAAGCAGAACATTCTCACTCGTCCGAAGCATCAACTTGGGATTCCGATACCAGCATCGGATCAGTCTTCAAGAAAGTGCTATCAGCCAATATGACGTCTGCACAATCTCAAGAAGATGAAGGCGAAAACCAAACGCTAGAATTCTTCGAGGAAGAACCATGGGCTCAACGCCTAGGAGCTCAGTGGGAGTCTCTTTTCGAATTACGCGAACCCCCTACCGAAGACGAAGTCGAGCAGATCGACCTTGGGGATGGATCTTCTTCCAAGCCCATCTTTATCAGCAAAAGCCTAATAGGAGAAGATCGGGAATCTTTAATCCAGCTGGCTAAAGAATATATCGATATCTTCGCCTGGAGGTACGAAGACATGCCGAGACTTGATCCCTAAATTATGATACATAGGCTTAACATCATACCTGATCCCTAGCCTATAAAGCAACAACAGCGACGCTTTCGTCCTGACATCACGAACGCTATCGATCAGGAGGTGGACAAACTCTTGACCAGCGACTTCATCCGTGAAGAACAACATCCAGATTGGGTGGCCAACGTCGTCCCAGTCACCAAGAAGAACGGGAAGATACGAGTCTGTATCGACTTCAGGGATCTCAACACTGCTTGTCTGAAGGACGAGTTCCCGCTTCCAAACACCGACGTGATGATCGACAACACATGTGGCTTCGAACGTATGTCTTTCATGGACGGGTATTTAGGGTACAACCAGATCAAGATGTTCCCCGATGACGTAAAATATACGTCATTCAGGACTCCGAAGGGTGTTTTCTGCTACACAGTGATGTCCTTCGGCTTGAAGAATGCTGGTACGACATACCAACGAGATATGAGCACCATCTTCCGTCAGCATCTTCACAAAACAGTCGAATGCTATGTTGATGACATCGCAGTCAAGAGCCGTCTCAAAGGTGATCACCTACAAGACCTCAAGACAGTCTTCGATCTCATGCGAGCGCATCAACTCAAGATGAACCCCGCTAAATCCTTCCTTGGGGTTTCTAGCAGAAAATTCTTGGGCTTCATTATCACGGCGAAAGGCATTCATGTCGACCCCGAGAAGACTAAAGCCATCCTTGACATGGACCCTCCGAAGAACCTCCGAGAACTTCGAGGCCTGCAGGGACGTCTGGCATACATCCGGAGGTTTATAGCAAACCTTTCCAAAAAATGTCAACCCTTCACTCAGCTCATGAAGAAGGGAGTCTCTTACGTCTGGACAGAGGAATGCCAAAAAGCTTTCGACGACATCAAGGCTTACTTAACGAGCCCGCCAGTCCTGGTGGCACCCGTCGCCGGCAAACCATTTCTCGTCTACGTCCGTACCAAGGATCATTCCTTCGGCGCTCTGCTTGCTCAGAATAGCGACACAGGCTATGAGCAAGCTATCTACTACCTCAGTAGAACACTGATCGGGGCCGAACACCGGTACAACCCCGTTGAAAAAGAGTGTTTGGCCTTGGTATTTGCCATCCAAAAGACTCGCTATTATGTCTCGGGCCAGACGATTCATGTCATCTCCCGAGTCAATCCACTCAGAGTTCTCATGACGAAGCCAGGGTCATTAAACTCCCGGCTAGCTACGTGGGCGATCCTGCTAACACCATACAACATGGTGTTCATTCCCCAAAAAGCCGTCAAGGGTCAGGCTCTGGCCAATTTTTTAGCTGCACACCCCATCCCGGAGTCTTCCAGACTCTATGAAGACATCCCGGATGAGGTCCAAGAATCAAACGTCACCGAAAAAATCTCCGTCTGGCGGATGTTTTTCGATGGTGCGTCAAGAACAGGCCCCAAAGGCCAAATCATCGCAGGTGTGGGGGTAGTCGTAGTCTCCTCCGATCAGCTGGTCATCCAGCACACCTACTCCCTTTCGAAGCCGTGCTCCAACAATGTTGCCGAGTACAACGCTCTCATCATGGGACTCCAGCTGGCGCAACAGCTGGGGGTGGATCATCTGGAAGCCTACGCGACTCAAAACTCGTCGTTAACTAGGTCAGAGGGAAATACGAAGTTCGCCATCAAGATCTGGTTCCTTACCACAAGGTTGCATTGAACATTATTTCAACCTTCACCAAGTTCTTCATCGAACATGTACCTCGTCTACAAAATCTAGAGGCTGACGCTCTAGCTGGCCTCGCAGCCTCATTGGCCGTACCCTTCGGGACTCAATACTATGTAACGGTAGTTGGTCGAGACTTGGTCTGTCCTAAGAACAACCTATGCTTACAAATCGCCTATGCCGTGTCAACGAGTGCTGGTATTAATGTCCAAGACTGAAGATTCCCGTTCATCGACTTCGCTGTCTACGGAATTCTCCCGAAGGATCCGAAAGAAGCCGTCTCAGTCAGAAGGTGCTCCCTTCGATTCTACTACGATACAGCTACTAAAATGTTGTACCGACGCTCCTACGATGGACTTCTTATTCGATGTTTATCCAACGAAGAAGCAGTCGAAGCCCTTCGAGAAGCTCACGATGGAACCTGCGGGGCCCATCAACCTGGCCCTAAGTTGCAGGATCGTCTGCGACGTATGGGCTACTACTGGCCAACCATGGCAGCCGACGCTGTCGACTACGCTAAAAAGTGCCATGCGTGCCAGCTTCACGCTGACTTCATCCATACACCGTCAGAACCACTACATCCTACGGTCGCCTCATGGTCCTTCGAAGCCTGGGACATGGACATTGTAGGACCAATCACCCCTCCGTCATCGAGGGGACACCGCTTCATCCTAGCCATCACCAACTACTTCTCCAAATGGGCAGAAGCAGTTCCACTGGCGGAAGTGAAGAGCTCTAGGGTGATCAGCTTCATCAAGTACCATATCATCTACCGTTTCGGGGTACCTCGAAGGATTATCCACGATAACGGTCCTCAGTTCATCAGTCATGTTTTTAGCAGATTCTGTGACAAGAATAGCATTCAAAACGTGGTCTCAACTGCCTACAATCCGGCAACAAACGGATTGGCCGAGACGTTCAATAAGACAATCGTCAGGCTACTCAAAAAGGTCATGTCATCTAATAAATATGACTGGGACAAAAAGCTCGGAGAATACCTTTGGGCCTACCGCACAACGGTACGGTCTCCGACGGATAACACACCATTCTCTCTGGTCTACGGAAGCGAAGCGGTACTGCCTCTCGAGATCCAGATACCCTCACTCTGTGTAGCAATTACAAATCAACTCACAGAAGAAGACAATCAACGTCACCGTCTGCGAGAATTGGAGGCACTTGACGAAAAGCGTCTCCTAGCTCAACAATGCATCGAACTCTACCAAGCCCGTATATCACAGGCTTTCAACAAAAAGGTCAAGCAGAGGACTTTCCAAGTAGGCAACCTGGTTCTAGCAGTCAGAAGGCCGATGGTGTTGACTCACAAGACACCAGAAAAGTTCGAGCCCAAGTGGGAAGGACCTTTCATCATAGAGACGGTATACTCAAACGGTGCCTACCGTCTCGCCAAATCCAATGGGGACTTGTTCATGATTCCCATCAACGGCAAGTTCCTAAAGAAGTACGACTCTTGACATCCTTAGACTTGTACTTCTATCTCCACCCAACAAGGGAGTCTCTGGACCCAATCATCAGGGCTCACGTACACCTCCCGCAAAATCTTACGCTTCTGGAACCCAGCTGTTCCGTAGCGTTCTATCTTCCAGTAGAGGGACAACCATGTCCACATTACCTCTGAATTGTTCCCCTACACCCTACAAAGCGGAATCTTACACTTCGTAAGACGACGCTACCCATCATGTTTACCACGTCCACATTACCTCTGAGTAAACATCCCATACAGATAACCCCTGCGTTGTCGTACATTGATCGCAGAACTTTCACGTCCACATTACCTCTGAGTAGTTCCGTATATTCCCCCAGACTCATTCCTAACACGTCCATAATACCTTTGAGTAGGAAGATTCTATCATTTGAATCCTATATTTGCCACGTCCACATCACCTCTGAGCAAACATGTCGGTTCTCTCGAACTTATTATCTGTACCTAAAAACCAAGGTGCACAAAAGATAATAGGTCTACACAAATTATCAAGTTCATGACAAGCAAAAATGAACATATCACAGAAAAAACTCTGTATTCTTTATTCAAAAATAAAGAATTATACCCCAGTAAGAGTTGCAAATTACAAAAAGAAGAGAATACAATCCCTAAACATCCCCGGGGTTGGCCGAAAGCTCTTCAATCTGGTGCTTCAAGCCTGCTGTCCGAGTCTCTACAGTCGCCAGGATCCGGCGTTTGGCTTCTTGACGCATCGTTTCTATGGCCTCAGGAGAAGTGTCGCCCTCATGCTTCTCGTCCAACTGTTGCCGCTGCTGAGCCAGAGTAAGAGCCCTGCGCTTGAAAGTTGCTTCCTTCTCCTTAGATGCTACATGTTCAGCCTGGGCACGTTCAGCATCTAATAGGAGTTGGACCCGCTGGTCTTCAAGGAGGCGAATCTTGGCATCAACCTCCGCTATACTAGCATCCAACGCGGCCCGTAACTCCACATTCTCCTGCGTGGACTGAGATAGCCTCTCCACCGCAGCCTCAGTTTTAGCCACCTCGTATTCCCAGACACCCACGGTGGCCTGATAAGAGGACTCAATCTCAGCAATCAGCTTCTCCTTTTCTGCGTCTATCAGGACGGAGAGATCATTCTGCTGGATACACTGCAACTCGAAAAGCAGCTGGTCTAGCTCAGTCACCGAGGCCTCCAGAATCTCGGCTATATGAACATGGCCCTAGTAGAGACGTATCAGACCGATGTGTGGAAGCGCCATGGATTTTGCCATTGCAAAACTCCTATTGGCGTTCATCACTGTCGATGCACCCTTCTGCAGCATCTTGTACACTGCCTCAACGATAAATTTCACGTACTCGTCCGCATCCGCCAACACTTGCGGTGTCATGGCAGGAGTTGGAGGAGCTGCCCTGGATGGCAGACCTGAAGAAGACCCGCCGATCTCAATCTGCGAGGTTTGAACATCGACCTCAGCAGACCCTCCCGCACCAGCTGAAACTTGAATTCTGCTACCAACGCCAGATGCCAAGAGAGCAGAAGGAGTTGGGTGGGGTGTCGATATCGTCCCCCAAGTCAAAGAAGCAACAGAGGGCTCTTGCATCAGCAAGCCCTTGTCCTTTCCCGTCTCAAAGGGACTATCAGCATCCGGAGTTGCCTCCTCCACCACCGAGGCACGATCTGTAACCAGCATAGAGCCTTCCTCTGGCAAGCTAACTGGATCAGCTCCCGTTTCTTAGCGGGGCACGTCTTTTGGGGTCGGGCTCGACAGACGAGTCTCCCCCTCATCATCGAATCCCTCCACGGGGACCAAATCTGTCGTCACCTCCCGGTCGGTAGGCTCCTCAGCCTCTATTGCTGAGCCTGGGGTAGGGCTCGGCAATGCTACAACCGACCTTCCCGTATCATGACAAGAAGGGGAATCAACCCTCTCCTATATTGCAGTCACGTTTGTTGCCCCCGCAACAGACTCACGCATCTCTGAAGGAACGTCATCCGAAGACGACGAACTCTACTCCACCTCTTCATCTGGAAGCCCCGTGTCTGCTGGACCCTCAACGTCCAAGGCCTCCACGGCAGCTTGTACCATCCCGGAGATTGCTGCAACCTCAGTGTCTCTTTCGACATAGTCTGGAGATACTAAAATCTTCGCAGGAACAATATCTTCAAGATTCTCCTCCCTTGGACACATTACCATCGGAGAAATTCGCTCATCAGAGGAGCTTGCCACCTCCTTTGGTTTACTGACGCCCGATTTCGAAATATGGGTCTTCTTCTTCGACGATTCCAACAAGAAGAAAAACACAGGTCACCAAAATGATAAGATGAGCCAGATTACGGAGGACTCTTTACCTCAGCAGGGACTGATTCCATTGACGCAGCCTTTGGAGTCGTCACTTTCCTCGGCATTTTTGGTACAGACGAACCGGCTTCTGTGTCAGCCCGCCTCTTTCCAGTAGGGGGATCTCTCACTGATACTACAGCAACAGCCCAATATCCCGCCAGCTTTGGTGGATGATATGATCGAGCCGCCACCAACATGTTCTGAGTAGCCTCTAGCTGAGTTCCAATGATGAAGCTGGTTTCCCTATCATAATCTGGAGGCACAGTATTCATGGTGTAATACAGCTTAACAGCCGAATACAGGATCTGTGGCCGAGGGTTGCGAACTGGCGTATTGAAATGAACTCCAGTGCACCCGGCATTATAATATTGCCAACCCCGGACTCCATCCAGTAAACTCCCAGCAAACCCCAAACTGCTACTGGGGTTCCATAACATCAACTGGGTGTAACCAAACTGTCGAGCAAATCGGCTTGGCAGATAGGGCTCCAGATAACACCTATTTTGGTTGCGGTAGACCAAGTGGGAAGGCCGGATACTCTGCAACCATCGAAACCCCTATTTCGGCAGAGTGATCGCATCCTTACCAGAGTCTTCCAAATCTTGGCCGGCCTCAAAATCTTTGAAGATGGGACTGACCTTGACGATCTCCCACCCCTGAAGGTAAGATATGACTCTCCTGCAGACGGGGACGCCGATGTGCAACCACTTCCTCTTGTAGAAGCGGCGGATAAAGGCGTCACCTTCAACGTGATCCTCTTCAGGACCTGGACTCATCACGTTCGGGTGATACAGAATCCCATTCCATCAAATAATGGAATGGTAGCTCGGCCCGAAAAAAGTTGTCGTTCCTACCTCTCCTATGGATCACATCATCAGCAAAGGCCCTCAAACCCCGCAACAGGTTACACACCATCGTGGGGAGGAGAGCCAAAGGGCGACCAAAAACCAATTTCACTGCCGGCAAAATGAGGTTCCGGTTTACCCTCTCCACAGAGCCAGATCTGCCCGAGAACACACAATCCCGGAGCCATATCATCAAGTATGCAGTCAATACTGCCTTGGATGACATCCGGTGCACACAATGCCAGAAACAACTATACGCGTCTTCGCCACTCTCATTTGAACGGAGGGGGGGGGGGCTCTCTCGTCCAGTAGGCTCATTTCGGAACTTATTTTCGCGGGTTTCAACCCCTGCGGAGTCGTAAACCGGATCTTTGAGGGGTTCGCCAAATCCTGCTTGAAGACGTAATCCCTCTAAGCAGTTACATGAGGCTGAGACTTACCCTTGTCCTTCCGTTGCATTAAATAATGATGGCTCGCCACCTCTTTGAAAACAGCCATCATCTTCGGGTCCTTCCTTTCCAGAACGACGATCTCTTCGTTTGAGGGGAAGTATTCCTCGTACGGTTCCGAGCCCCAGGGAAGCTTGGACACCTCGTACATCTCATGGAGAGCCAGTCCCAACTCCTCTACTGGGGTAAAGAAAGTGCCAGTCTGGGTATTGAACATCTCCAAGAGCGCAAGAAACATATGCTTGTTGAGATCCACGTCGGCCTGTGTGGCACGGATAGCAGTCGTCAGCCCAATCTCTTTAAGCTCAGCCTTGAACTTCGATAACACCTAAAGGGTCAACTCGTCCCACTTCAGCACGTGGTGACACCAACCCTCAACCCTAAAGCTACCTTTCGGATACATAACCCTCGATGTTAGCATCCGATTGGCAAAGGTCGAAGCACTAAAGGCAAAAGTGTCACTGGGGACCTCACTATAAAGGCTCCCAGGACGCCAAGTTCGGCAACTGAACGAGGGTCCGGCTCGCAAGGTGGCCAAGGTATCCCTTTGATTCGAAGTAGCATCAATCGAAAGAGTACCCCCCATTGCCCCTCCTTGAGAAGGAGTAAGTTCCCAGGACATCCTTCTCTTGGAAGCTAAATGGTAGAAGGCCGTTAGCGATAACTGGCATTCAAGTTGTCGCATATATAGAACCATGCCCTTCACAGAGAAGAACCAGTCTTCTTTGATCTTCAGTATCTTCGCCTCGGTGGAGATCAGGCGGTCACCAAACAAAAAGACAGGTTTCAAGAAGGTCACATCCTCAGACTCAGCAGATTCCAGCTTGCCTCTCTCCATCATACTTTGGAGGAAAACAGACGACTGATTCTGGATTTGTAGCATTCTCTCGGGTGGCTGATTCAATAGGATATCAGCTTTCGCGGGATTAATAACTTCCTCGTCGAAATCAACTCCCATATGACAAAGAAAAGCATCCAGGAGGACTTCATTCAGCAAAGGGATAGTCATCGACACTGACACAACAAAAATAAAAGTCAGGCAAGAAACTTTAGGAAGACAAAATAGGTGAAGCTTCGGCGCATCACCAGGGTCTAAACCCATGCACGTCAGCAGTGGAGCTTCGGCGCATCATCAGGGTTTTAAACCCATGCACGTCAGTAGTGGAGCTTCGACGCATCATCAGGGTTTAAACCCATACGCGTCAGCGAAATAGCCTCGGCGCATCATCAGGACAGAAGTCCATGCGCGTCGACAGTGGAGCTTCGGCGCATCATCAGGGTTCAAACCCATGCGCGTCAGCGGAATAGCGTCGGTGCATCATCAGGACAGAAGTCTATGCGCGTCGGCAGCAAAGAGTTAGGACACAACATTCAGCCATGGGCTCCAAACTCGTCTAAAAAGGTTGAAAGATGACACCCACCTGTCACCGCAAGCCGAACATCGGTCGGAGTCACAATGGTGACAGGAACGTCCTCCTCGACGGACTCCGCAGGCTCCTTGCCCTTGCCAGCACCGCCGCGAGGTGTTTTGGGAGCCATTTCTCGCAAGAAGAAAGTTAGGGTTTTTCAAGAACTCTAAAAGAAGAAAGCAAAGAGGGGAAGAACTCTCTCTCTCTCTCTCTCTCCATCTTACGCTTATTTATAGGCTCAGTCGCACGCGTGAACCGATGAAGTGTGACCTCGGCCGCCGCTTTGTGTTCTGTGAAGAGATAACTGCAGATAAATCCCAAAAGATCATCATTAATCTTCTTGGTTACCGAAGCATCATCATTCACATTTACTAAGAGGAGCATGCGCCCCATCACTGATGCGCGGAGTGTCATACGCCCGAGCAGTCATGTGCCCTGTAGAAGACACCACCATGCTTCTTATTCAAAGTATTCCAAAACTTGACAAAAAAGTTTTGAAAACATTGAAGGGAGTCTTGTAGAAGCATGAAATTTCAGGACCAGAAATCCTATGCGCCAAACATTACATGCACCAGGAAGCTTAGAGGAAGTACTTGGCACAGCAAGCAAAAACATAGACATTAAAAGAAGATTTTTATTTCATATAAAAGTCTATTATATGTCTTAAAAAAGGGTTGTACAAAGGAGGATGTCTACAAAGAAAAGACCCTAAGTCTACAACTAGGCGCAACAACCACCATGCGCCCTCCGCCAGGCGCATCCCTTCAGCAGCTCAGTTATGTGCATCCCTTCAGCAACTCAGTTATATGCCGCCCTTCAGCGTCCCAGTCAGGTGCATCATGAAGTGTCAGCATATGCGCCATCAAATGTTTCGACTAATGAAGCATTTATTGAGCAGAACGAGGGTGGCAATCAACCCTCTAGCTGGAGGAGGAGCTTCCCAAACCAAGAAAGAGGAGAGCACCGCAACCAACCTGCGGCTAAGGGAGCAGCTTTCGACCCAACCAGAATGGGCAACACCCACTCTAGCGGGAGGATGAGTTCTCCCAAAGCCCAAGGAAGACCGCAATCGAAACACGGCTAAAGGAGCAAAGAAAGAGCCTCCAAAGCCACAGCACCGCAATTCCGATCTGCGACTCTTCCAGCATAACGGAGACGAGGCTCGAGCATCCCGATCTTTGGATGCAACAGACACCTTTCGCCTGCCTCAGAAGCCTTCGACCCCAACTTTTGGATGTAACAGTCACCTTCAAGTGCATCAATGAAGATCATGCATCGCATCTTCACCCTCGGGAGCATCTCATCAACAGAATGTGCTCGAGTAAATAAGTTCATTTTGGGAGGACGTGAGAGAACGAAAAGCAACCCCTCTCCATGCCACTATTTATAGGCCGGGCAAATCAAACCCATACGCCTAGTGGCTGGCTCTCCGAATCCCGTACAATGAATTTGCATTAATGGTGATGAATCAGACGCTTCGAATTCAGCCAAGTCAAAAACGGCTATTTAAAGCACTCGAAGAACGTAACAGCCGCACCAAAAGACGTGTCATACGGAGTGGATGCGCCGGTCAGACTGTGCATCACATAGACACGTCCCTCAGCACCAAGCGCTTCACAAGCATACGCCCCCATGCGGCCCCATGTGCCTAGTGGAATGCCGATCGATGCGCCCACTCAGCAAACCCATCACCTGTCAAAGAACATTAAATACTGAAGTCTGACAGAGTTGGCAGCACGTCCCCCGAAGACTGCAGTTGACAGCATTTTCAGAAAATGAAGCGTCGCCAACTTTAGCACCATCATTACTTCCCTCCAGCGGTTACAAGCCATGTGGTCGTCCAACCATCTCGCATGCACCTCCGCAGCCATGCGCCCAAATCTCTGCATGCGCCTCAAAAGCCATGTGTCTCAGACTTTTCTCTGATCCCTAAAGACAGAAGTAAAGTCACTACTGAAGCTTCGTATGCGCCTCAAAAGCCATGCATCCCGAATGGTTCGTGACTCCTAAAGGTTACAAGCCAAAGTCTCCTTATGCGCCCAATCTCAAGCGCATCCTACCAGATCATTCCCCACCAAATCCGAGATCTTCGAGCCATGGGCCTATGACTCGTGTCCTTTGACTCGATTCAGCCGATAAAAGGGTACTAATCACCCAAGATCTCCATAACAGAAAGATCCTCTCCCTTGCTACGTGCCAGCCCACAACAGCAACATGAAGGATTCAACTCCTTAATCAAAACGCATCATCCATGTGCCTCCATCAGCAATCACTACGTGGCGTTCCCACGTATAGGCGCATCCTACATATGCGCGCATGAGTAGCCAGCCTACAGAATATAAATAGAGGGATCATTTCCTTCTTACACACACAGAGACACACAGACAGTGACATCGTGCAATCATCAACAACATATAGAGAGAGGTAGATACAGACACTCAATGTCTTCTTCCTCTCCGCAAGCTCCTGCACCTAGAGCAACCCAGATCTTCAAAGAACCGAGAACAGTCGTCAGATCGACAACGGAGTCAACACATTACCACTCGCTCCATCGGCATAAGGGACCCAGATTAAACAAAAGTGTACTCCTAGGACTACGTCTAAGTCCTATATTGTAACACTGTTCTATTTGTATTGAAATTACATCAAAAGATTTTAATGGCAAACAATGTCTTTTGATTGTTGACTATAACGACGAAGTTGGAGACGTCCTATATCGTTATTTTTGCTATCATTCGTATAGCTGAATTTTTATTCTGGCCCTTTACTAAAAAGTATTGGACTTTCGCCTCTCTTTCGAGAAGGGACAACAAAGTATGAATCATCTGGGTGTTCGAGTAAGACCTCTGTTTGAAGAGACTGTACAACTCCTATTGTAAATGATTGAAAGCTATCTAACATATCCAAATAGCATTTAGTATGATAAATGACATCAGTATACTGGAAAGGAGATGCTTTTTTTATTGATTTGTACATCTATATTTATAACAGGACCTTTAGCCTTAGCAGGCTTGGTCAGATTGATTACAAGAGGGAGAGAAGAAGAACGTGGAGGAGGATTGGACTTGTTACGATGAAGGTCAATAACAAGTGGCTCAGAAGAGGTGAGCTCCCTTTGATTTTTACCACCATCAGTTGGTTGCTTCTGGACTGGCAAGTGAATAGCCAGTGGTTTGGAGGACTGAGGATGAGAAACACGCCCGTTAATAGGTATGATGACGGTGTCATTGGGCACTGCTTCTTGTTCTTCTTCAGTATCTAAAGCCAATACTACCTTCATAAACTCATCTTTATACATACGAGCATCATTACAATATGCTTCGACACCTTTGAAAGGGTAGAGATCCGTAACCTCTTTTTGAACCTCTCCATTGTCATCAACATACTTGAAACATTGATGGAGAGTTGAAGGAACAATATTGTGTTCATGAAGAAATGGTCTCCCCAAAAGAGCATTATAAGAGCAACCATGGTTATCTATGATGTAGAAGGTCACCTTCGTGCGGAGATTGCCTATTGGGAGTTTTAGACGAATCTTGTCCAGAGGCTCACTCCTTCCCTGGTTGAACCCCAAGATGGTGTTGATTGTGCTAGAAAGACTATGTACTGGGATCTTCAGTGCGTCTAGCATTGTCCTCGGCATGATACTGAGTGCGAACCCGAGATCTATCAGAATACGATCGACCTTCATCGAGTCGATGTATCCTGTATAGTATAGAGGACGGTCATGCCTATTGTCTTCCATCAGCATATCATCCTGTGTGAAGGTAATGTTTGGAATTAACTCCAACACACTGTGACAGTGGAGGCAAGAGACAGGCTCTGATTCTGGCTTCTTTAGAAAAGTTAGACAGGTTTTCGCCTGCATGAGAGCTTCATTCATGGTTTTTCGAGTCTCTTTGGAGAGGCGCAAGAGCTCGAAGATCGACAGCCTAGCTGGTGTATTAGCTAGTTGAGCCAAAATATCAAAATTGTATGGTTTCTCAAGTCCAGAAGGGGATGACTTCTTCAAAGGCTTATCAAAGCGGACTTGTTGTTTGCCTTTGTCGGCTTCTGTCGGCTTGGGAGGAATGGGTTCTACAACCGGTGAGGATACAGAAGGGATACCCTCTGTAGAGACAGGTTGTACTGGAGCAGACTCAGAAGAAGAAGCAGGATTTTCTTGAGTTTCGGGAAGTTCTCGCAGATAGGCTTTTCCTGACCTGGTACCCAGCAGGATTTCCTCTTCAATTATGGGGTCAAAAGACACCATATTGCAGATCTTTGTTTTGCCCTTGGAGCGATCTTTTTGCTTAGAAGGAGCCTCGAAGTCTACAACAAGGTCGGGTGGATCCATATAATCTCGCCGTTATCAAGAGATAGGGGAACGAGACCTTCACTCCATGGAGGAGGGAGATTCTCGATCTCAAGGGTGGCCTTGGGGATAGGGATGACACTATGTTGTACCATCTGTTTAGGGAAGTTACCGAACTGTACTGAGACCATATTCGCGGTAATAGTCTTCTCATCTTGTTGAAGAGTGACAACACCAGCATTGACTAACTCCTGAATCTTGCCTTTGAGCATGTAACATGCTCGAGTGGGATGTCCAATGAACCTGTGATAAACACAATATTTGGGATGAACAGTCTTACCGACCTCGTCGGGCTTCTTTGGGTCTGGGAGTTGGAGATTATTGCTTTTGATCAAGCAATCGAAGATGCTTATGGTGTTGTTCTCGTCAAAGGAGTACTCTACTTTCGGACAAGTTTTCCTTGGTGGAGGGGCAGAAGGAGTAGAAGCAGACGTGGGTGGAGCTACGTTGACAGCCAGAGATTTTTTGTTCTTCAAATTGATGTTCAAAGTTTCTTTACCCTTAAGGTTGTTCTGGCGATTACCGCTACTAGCTGTCGGGTGTTCATCCCGGTCGGAGTTAGACATGTGTACCCCCAACTTCTTGAATTTGTCAGCACTAACTTCAGCTGCTTTAGTATTGACAATAAATGATAGCCAGTCTTGAAATTAAGTTGACCCCGTCCATATGCTGATGATAGACAAAAGATTTGCCTTGCAGGTATCTATAGTGACAGCGACCGGAGTTCCAGGAGGCAGCTTTAATGCTTCTCGGCAGAATCTTTCAATGAAACTCTCAGCGGTTTCATTATGTCTTTGTTTGATCTTGTTGAGGGCCGACATGGTCATATCGTTGATTCCCTCGTAGAATCGCTCTAGGAAGATTTGTTTCAAATCCGAGAAAGAGGTGATACAGCCATCGGGCAAGCTCCTGTACCAATTGTATGCTACACCGGCTAAATAGCCGACGAACACCCTGGTAAGAAGAGCGTCATTTGGCTGAAGTTGAACAGTCATTACCTCAAAGTGGTTAATGAATTGACTTGAAAAAGTGCAGCCGTTAAACAGCAAAATTATAGGGATTTTGTACTTTGGAGGAAATGGGACTTCCTTCCATTCAACTGGATAGGGTTGTTTGATCCCTAATCTCTGTAAGTTGTTCTTCTCTTTGAAGGCCTCGAATTGAGTGAACAAGAGTTTGACAGCTTCATTAGCATCCTCCGATGACGCAGAAGGAGCATGCTGAGTATTAGGAGGAGGAACAGCATGGTAAGTGATACCCCCAGCTCCTGACTGACTGGGTGTGGGTTAAATTTGTACAAAGGATATTTGAGGAGATACTACCCCCAGACCTACATTGACAGGCACCGATGATGCTATAATCTCAGGATTTACAGCAGGTGCGGTTGGTGGTACTGTATATTGGGCCACAATGATAGAATGCATAATTATGACCATTTCAGCCATGGTCTTCAGCTTGTCTTCCAGTACAGCTATTCGTTGTTCTTGATTTGCTGAACTGGAAGTATCTGGGTCTTCAGTGACAACGTATGCTGTCACTTCTCTAGGTACAGTAGAAGACACTGTATGTTCAGAACTTTCGTTGTATGCATCATAATCAGAGAAGGAATCATCTCCTGAATGAGAAGTAGGAAGATGACCAAAAGGATCTTGGAGAAGATTCCTTTGATCGATTGTGTCTCGGCTTCGGGATCTGGTGTGTTGAAATACTCCTTCAGAAGATTCTTGCAGTAAATCTAGATATCGTTGACTAGGCTTACGGGGTTTGCCGTGTTTGGAGCACTTTCTACCCCCAGTGTCTCGAGAAGCCATGTTGACAGAAGCATACAACACTTCTTCTTCATCTTCTGACATTGGTTCAGAAGTTGCAAAATTCAGACGATCAAAAACATATCATTTTGTTGTCTGGTAACAGCACTTGATGACAACTTTGTGATTACAATGATGTTCAAGTGGTTGAACTGGAGGTGTTGAGATGTTGTCCCATTTTTGCTTGAGGTATTCTCGGAGATCAGGAATAATGATGGAACGAGAAGAAGTCTGAGGGATATGTTCTTTGACCACATTCGGAATATGGTTTCGGTTCTTCAGATGTTTTGTCCCGTGAGTATATAGAGAAGTACTCACTTCATTAGCATAGGTGTCAGGATTTTTATCCTGGAAATTCGCCTTTGATGCAGGTTGATCTTCGGCATTGGCTGCTTGCGTTTCATAGAAGCTGGTATATTGAGATAAGTCCGTAGATCAGCAAATTCACCCCCAGGGGTTTCTGTCTGAGACACCAGTAATTTTTCCTGTTTTGAGCTGAATATCCGGAGAGTTGGAAAATCTTGGAATTCTGCTACCGGAGTAGGCAGAATACCTCTTTGATCAGTACATTTCCCTTTGGCAGGAAGAAAAGAGCCCTTGTTTGAGAGAGTTCTTGTACTGATTGGTGCCGAGGCACGTTCAGATGGATCTTCTACGGTAAAAACTGGAGAAGACTGAGAAAAGACGAAAGGACCTTTTCCCTTGTTTTGTGAAGAAGGGTTGGCTAAAAAGCATTTCCCTCTGTTATCTTCCAAGTCGTGGAACAAGGAAGTTCGAAAAAAGACCAACGGGCCTTTTCCTTTGTTCTGAGGAGGAGAAGGAACAGTGAAGAGACTACCCCCAGTAGATTGCTCTGGAGCAACAGGGTGCTTGGGAAGAGGAGCAGAGTTTTTCCCTTTGCTGTGAGAAGAAGGAAGATTAGCCAAAGGACTATCCCTATTAGACTGTGCTGGAACAACATGTGCAGAGGTTGAAGTGGCAATATGCGCATTGGCTGATTGTGCTTGGAAAGCTTTGACAGATGGCCTTTTGGCCACAGAAACTGTAGTTTGCGCAGCAGGAGTTCTGGCTTCAGTGGATTGTGCAGGAGGAAAAAAGGTCACCAACTGCGCCAGAGGGAGAGGAGTCTTGCACTTTGCTATAGCAGCATAGAAAGTGGCTTGTGCGGCAGCAAGAGAAGCAGTACACTGCACAGGAGCTCTGGCTTGTGCTTTGGTAGCACGAGTGGTGTTTTGTGCAGAAGCAGAAGTGGCCAGTGGCTCTTTAGCAGCAAAGACAGCAGGTTGCACAGATGATTGCGCATAGGCCTGCGTAGAGGACTGTGCAGAGGACTTTGGAGTCCACACTGAACGAACCTTGCTCTTGGCAGAGGTTGCAGTGCGACGAGTAGTCCCAGAGTTGATCATCGCCTCGTAGGCAGTCTGGTTGACCTTCACAACCAGCGTCTTCTGCGTATTTTCGATAGACGCAACGTCACATTGAGTTGTCACTTCCTCATCAGAGGAGAAAGTCGTCCCCAGCAGAGTCGCCATTTTCCTTGCAAAAACAAAAGTTCTTTTATTTCATAAACTTTGAAAGATGAGTACAAGAGTACAGAATTCTGGGAAAGTACAACTATAGGAATTCGATCTAAAGATGATCGGATTCCTATAGTTGTACTTTCCCAGAATTATGTACTCTTGTACTCTTCTTTCAAAGTTTGTGAAATAAACTGCGCCAATATCCAAGCGCGTAATGCTGACGTGGCAACGTCATCATTACCTGACACAAAATCAGATTTTCTGACAACTGACAGCCCGAAAAGCGAGGAGTCTGTTCGTTTCTCGAGCCGCACCGCATTCTAGGACAGCTATTAGCGCGGTCCAGCTGTCAACTCCCAGTGCAGTCTGCCAGTCCAACAGAAGCGCAGTCTGCCCGATCCTCTTCAGCGCAGTTCGATCCCAGCGCAGTCTGAAGCTAGCGCAGTTCAAGTGGCACAACCCATCAAGATAACTGACATTTTATACGTGGCCTACATGCCATCAATTGCTCACCATGTGGCAACTGTCTGTACACGACTATGCATATTTCAATCAAACAATGCCACGCGTCTAATACAGTTGAGCCACGATCGAGTAACTGCCAGCGCAGTTCGCTGTTTGCGCAGTCCAATGCCTGCACAATCCTGTCTGCGCAATCCAGAAATAACTACTAATTAGTTATTTTTCAAAACTCTATAAATAGAGTTTCAAGTCCTTCATTATCAAGATCAGATCATTCAAGATCATCAGAGAGATCAGGAGTTCTTGCCCAAGTGCTGCTGCATTCTTCAGAGGCTATCGTCTTCACAGTTCACATCGTCCAAGGGATAAAGCGATCGTCTTCAGATCGAATTTCTATAGTTGAACTTTTCCAGAATTCTGTACTCTTGTACTCTTCTTTCAAAGTTTGTGAAATAAAAGAACTTTTGTTTTTGCAAACAATAAGCTGAACTGAACTTGAGACGAGTCCCCAAACTTTTCTGAAGACTCCGCCAAAAGTGCGATATGAATCTTGAATCTCTATCGGATACGATACTGACTGGTACTCCATGCAACCTGACTATCTGCCTGAGGTACATCTCTGCAAGCTGATCCGTCGAATAACCAACCCTGAAGGGAAGAAAATGTGCTACCTTGTGTCAGCCCCTGTTTTTCAAAATTTATTTTAATTAGTGTTAATTAGTTGCTAATGACCTATATAGTTTTAAAATAATTTATTATGATTTTTAGGAATTTTCTAGAATTTTTATTAAATTTTTTTAATGAATTTTATAGCTTAAAATATCAATCTACAATTTCTAGAATTATTTTAATATCAATATGCAATTTATTGAATAGCTATAATAACAGTTTGCAATTAATGATTTGTGTTAAATTGCGGGTTGCAAATTATATTTGCAACTAATAGGCGTAGGGCTAATTTGCAAATTTCCAAACTCTAGGGGGTTTTCTGCTAAACCTAACACTAACCCTAACCCGACCACCGCCTTTGCGCTGTCGTCGTCTCCGGCAACCCTCACCAAAACCCTAACCCTAATCCTAATTCAACCCCTAATTCGACCGACCTACAGCTCAATAAAACTACCCCGACCCCCAAAACCCTAACCCTACTTCATTTTGACCCCCACAACCACCGTCTTCCCCACTTCCCCGTTGCCTGAACCCTAGCTCCGACGAACCCCCCATCCAGCCTCCACAGTAGTCGTCGTCGTCTTCAACCACCACCCATCGGTTCGCCACGGCGAGCTGAGTCGATCGCCACCAAAGCACCACCGCCATGATGCCTCCTCCGCCCAGTCGCCGCCCCAATAGCCCACTTGACTTGGACACGTACGTATCTTCCGGCCTCTCGTGTCCTATTGTGTCTCATCTTCACTTATGGGACTCGCCAACACACGATGACTCCATTGGTGAGTTTGGACACAACGAACTCGTGTTGTGCGTGTCATAAAGGACCCGGACACTTGGACTCGACTATACTTCGTGTCCTTAACTGCCAGGACACGAAGAAATGTTATCGGGTTACAACCCGTTAACTTAAAACCAAAATAAAATTAAGTTAAACTATTTCCTAACAGCGAGCCCGAGTTGGCCTACTGTTATATATATATATATATATATATATATATATATATATATATATATATATATATATATATATATATATTATGTATATACGTATATGTATATGTTATATATTTATTTCTTTATATTATGTTATATATATATATATATATATATATATATATATATATATATATATATATATATATATATATATATATATATATATATATATATATATATTTTTTTTTCTTTATATTATGTTATATATATATATATATATATATATATATATATATATATATATATATATATATATATATATATATATATATATATATATATATATAGTGTGTGTGTGTGTGTGTGTGTGTGTTATATGTATATGTATGTATACATAACTATTTAGCCTCTATAATTTACGTAATATTGTACATATATTATACTTTAATATATGTAAATATACTTGTCATATTTATATGACTACTATGTATAATTTCACATTGTTAAAATATTAATATTTATTATGTACTTTTACCTCTTTGTATTTTTTGTGTATTTTAAGTACTGCAACCATTTGATGTCCAAGCCTAGCATGGGTTTTTGGGCTCCAATGTATTTTCATACATTCAAGACCTGTACAAGTCATATTGGACTTGATTCATGGCCTTGGGTCCTGTATTCGAACTCAGGTTCAAATTATGTACATGGACAAAATACGCAGATAATTAATTATTTAATTTCTGATTGTGTACCATGCTGTTTTTGAATTTCTAAAAATACTTTAGTTGCTGTTAAAATTCTGAAAAAATAGTATTTAGATACTATGTTAATTTAGCTAATTTAGCATAATTTTTAGAGTAATTAATTTACAGTTTTGCTACTGTTTTGGTATATGAAACCAGAACTCACTTTCTGTGTACTTATGAAAACTGATTTTTATAAAATACATATACTGGTTAATAAATTCCAAAAAATTATAATAAATTTCTATAATTAACAAGGATCATTTTGGTACTTTATTTTATGAAAAGTTGAGCTTTTTGCCTATCTCAAAAATTGTTGGAACATAATGTACAGTTGATTTAATTATTGAATAATTACGACCTGCAACTTTTTTGTGTTGTTTTGTGTTTTAGTCGTATTGAATCTCACCCCGCACTAATGTAAAGACCCTAGAAAGTTAGTTTAAGTATTGTGTCACCCTATATTGGTCTCCTATGCTAAAATCACCATTTGGCTAGGTGTCCAATCAGAAAGCCGTATTGCACCACTAGTGTCTTAGTGTTTAACTTAGTATAAAAACTAAGTTATGTATTTATTTCTACAGTGACGAGTCACCAGGCATCTATAGCACTTTTATCGCTGCTTTGCTTTGCTAGAGACAAGTACTTTCTACGAACTTTACATACTGCTATAACAATAAACTGTGATTTACCAACCATGTTAAATGCTGATCCTTGGGATAACAAGTTAAAACTTTGTATGTTGTATTACTTTCAGTCTCTGCCATGTTTAGGACAGTATCTCATATCTCTCACATGTTTAAAAAACGGGTTAAGAGAAAACTGTTAGTAGTGTACGTGATCATGACCCCTTCTCCGTATGTATTTACCGCGCTCGGTAACATTCTATATGTGACCTTGCCGTATGTTCTGATCCCGCGTTTGTGTATGGATATACACCGATGCCGTTCGTGCACGTATGTACATGCCAGAAAACTTGATATGTACCGCTGTACATTCTATTCACCTATTGACCGATTCACGTACATGCTACGGTTTTAAACTTTTAAACTATATGTTGTCATTTCTAAAAAGAACCAATTAAACCGTGATATGCCATGATTCCAGTTTATTACATTCCTATTTATGCTTCATATATTTAGTTTGCTAGAATCAGTACTTGCTCACGTCCTGACAGGATAACGTTGTTGGTATACTTACTGAGGAGGAGTTGTTCTGTGACCCATATTATGGAGTTACTGCCGAGGACTAGGCCTTGTCTTACGAGGATGTACCTACGGGGAACCTCGTCTAGTTTGTGATGTTGCTCGGGATATTTAGTATAGTCATGTGTTAGACTATATATTTTGTAACTGGACCTGTATCCAGTTTTACATTTCAGACTTGTACTTGGACTTATTACTATATGAGACGACTTTTGTGTTTGGAGCATTTATGACTTTTATTTACTATTAGAACTGTTAGCACATTTAGTCTTAACTTGTTACTTCTAGAACAGCTTACTGCGCTTTATCTCAAGCGTAGGCTGGACATGACTCGGCCCGGTCCAACAATTTGGGTAGCGGGTCGTGACATGTTTTTAGTGGTGGCCCATGCAGGTCCTGACTAAATTGTTTGGTTACGTTATTGTACCAAGCATGTCTGTAATTAGGAACTTAAGGTAATTAGACAACATTAGGAATGACGCTTAGAACACCTAGAGGAATACTAGGGTTGCAACATAGGAAATACATCACATACTTGCTATTATAATTAGATTTTCTTGTCTATGATTGTTTACTTTAAAGAGTCCTTATAAGTCCTTTTTATTTTTAGATGGTGTTTACTTGTTCATTCCAGTATGTCACACCTGAGAATGGCACACTCCCTATCCAGTCAGCTGACCAGTTGACCAATACACCTCCACCTACCATACTCCCCCACTTCACGAATCCACAAACCCAGATGCCTCCACCACCTTCCACATCACAGTCCCAGCAGGACCCGATACTTCCACCACCCCCTATCACTATACCTACCCAGGCTTCCGTTACACTCGACGGGAACTAACTGCTCACTCTGATCCAGGGGTTCCTAACGACCCATCAGGAGCAGACTACCCTACTCCGCCAGAGCATAGAGCGTTCTGAGGAACGTATCGTGGTCCTACCACCTGTAGAGCCACGACAGAGAGCAGGGACGATCAAGGACTTCATGGGTCTGAACCCTAAGGAATTCTTAAGGACTGAGGGCATAGTAGTAGCAGATGACTAGCTAGACTCGGTAGAGAGGAAGCTCCTTGGAGTTAGGATACCGGATGACCTCCAGGTCGAGGCAGCAGAATTTCTGCTGATAGACTTGGTAGGAGTTTGGTTCCGGAATGAGCCATTATTTGCGAGAGGGAGGGCCACTTGGGATCAGTTCAAGACCCAGTTCAAGAAAAAATTCTTTTCGACCACCGCTAGGGTAGCCATGGGACTACGATTCCAGAACATCCAGCAGGGAACCGTTCTGTTGATGAGTATGCGGCAGAGTTTAGTCGCCTGAGCCGTTTCGCTCCTAGTCTGGTTGCTGACCCAGAGGAGATGACGCGTAGGTTTTGCCATGGTCTAGTTCCAGACATTGGCATTCTTATAGTGGCGAACGGTACGACTGACTACTACCAGAGCCTAGAGTTGGCCCGGAGCATTGAGGAGCATCTTCAGTCTTGCAAGAGGCCGGCTTCTGTACACCTCGAGGGACTGTCCAAGCGTCAGGCTTTCCAGCAGAGAGCACCGACGCCGCACCAGCAGACTTATCGTCCCCCTACACCACATCATCCGACCCCGCCAGTTAGAGCCCCGGGACCCCGGCAGCAGTAGAAGGAAACCTTGTGTACATTCTATAAAAGGGTAGGCCACGACTCTTTCGTTTGTAGGAAGAGCTTGGGGCAGTATTTAGCTTATGGGTCTGCCACCCATCAGCTTCGAGACTGCCTAGTAGCGAAGATTAGAGGGCCGCTTCCGACTCAGCAGCCGAGGTTTGGGCAACATCTGCAGCAGAAGAAGGGACCCCAGGGGAAGGCGTATAGTCTAGCTCTTGAGCCGGAGCCGGAGCAGGTTTCGGAGCCAGATTATTTGGCTGACGTCATCACAGGTCATGTTTATTTGTATACTTTTCTAGATCTATGCTTGTTTAATTCTGGTGCATCTCATAGCTTCCTGTCATTAGAGTTTATGTATAAACACAATTTAGTAGCTACACCAATCGAGGAGATCAGTAGAGTAATGACGGGAGGCAGACCAGTGCCCATTAGAGCTATCTATAGATGCTCTATTACTATAGCCGGGAGAGAGTTTAGGGGACGATTCTTTGTGATACCACTCCCCGGTTATGATATCATATTGGGGAAGGACTGGCTTAGCTATGCCCATGCAGCTATAGACTGTCATGAGGGTAGTATTCTGTTCAGTCCCCCAGGTATAGCACCATTCAGTGTCAGGAGGACATGGACGGAGATCAGCCTAGAGTCGAACTGTTGTGCGACAGTTGGGGAGATAGTACCGCCACACCCTATCATTAGGGAGTTTATGGATGTATTCCCAGAGGATCTTCCAGGACTTTTGCCTGACAGATATGTGGAGTTTACCATAGATTTAGCATCGGGTTTGTAGGAGCGTAAAAAGTGCTTCAAAGAAAGAGTCAAAGTGATAGATCATTCTACTCCAATTGATCTACTTTACGCCGCAGAGAGGCTAAATACTTTACGCCCAAGACAAGGCTATCAGGCAGATCATTTTACGCTCGGGTCTACACCCATAACTTTTACGCCAAGGGCAGATCAGCCACTTTTACGCTGGACAAAGCTGTCAAGTCTCGCATTTAATGCAAACTCTGACATGGAGATATTAATGATGGCATATATCATAAAAATCAAAGGGATTTGTTTTTACACAGAGACCAATGTTGTCGTTTAGTATGTGGATTAAGCTACTTTACGCTCACACTATGGCTCCTTTTACGCATGAAGACTATACGAGCCTTTACGCTCAACAGTTGACGTGTGCGTAAAGTCTATTTGAGCTACTTTTACGCTCAAGGTTATTTAACAACCACTTTACGCGGGAAGTCTATGACAGGGCTGTTTTACGCCTAGTCTACTACTTTACGCTCAGAGTACATTGGGGTCATTTTACGCCCTATTCTTCTTCATCAGTTGAGAACGTGGTCTGCCTACATGGCTTTCATGCCACACATCTCGAAGAACGTGTGTACGTGCATCCTATCCTTACTGAAATGATGGGACACGTGTCAACATATACAGACGATGACTTCAGTCGTGGGTACAGTTGTTAGCGTAAAGACGGAACTTTTGCTGAGTTTTTACGCACAAGAGCCCAAGTCTATAAATAGACTGATTTTTCTTACATAACAGACACACAGAGACAGGAGAAAAGACAGAGAGATTAGAACTCAGAGATTTTTTTCTCTGGAGCATTTTTCTTCAGCCTTTCTTTCAGAACAGAGTGAAGCAAAGCAGGAAAGCATTCGGCCTCGCCATCAGTGCCCAAGTGCGTCGATACCTTTCTGGTGACTAAGTTCTTCCAAGTTGTTCATCTTCAAGCAGCGATCTTTATCATCATCGTATGGTCCAAGGAACAAAGTGATCATTTACAGACCAGACTTCTACAGCAATACTTCCCCAGAATCAAATTTGTACTTCTTGTACTTCTTCTCGTTTTATTTTTAAAATTTGATTTCCAGGCATTTTGTTAAGTGAAACAAAAATGGCGACTCTGCTGGGGAATAACCTTCTCCTCTGACGAGGAGGCAATTGCTCAATAAGATGATGTTTCGGTCGGTTCGACCAAGAAGACTCTGGTTGTACACTTCGAACAGACTGCCTATGAAGAAATGCTCCGAACTGGGGGTGGCTCTCGCTACTCCAATGTTCAAAAATCTCGCAAAGCACGAAAAGTTTGGATTCCTAAATCCAAAATAGCTTCTGAGCTCTCTATTGCTTCTAGTGGCAAGGGAATTCTTTCCACTCCTGTCGTAGGGGCTCCCGTTCGTAACGAGGCAGTCCTTACTTCAGAGTTGCACTCAAAGTGTGACGATTTATCTCCTGTTTGTAACGGTGAATATAATCAGGTTTCACGCCCACTGCGTAAGAACCAAGTTTTACGCTCAGTAGGTAAAAACCAACTTTTACGCTCAGTACACAAAGATGAGTCTTCCATTTGTAATGTGGCAGACTCTAATGCTTCTGAGTGTAAGAATAAGTCTTCCGTCTGTGACGTGGTAGACACACACAAGTTACGCTCTTCGCGTAAAGGAAAATCTCCCGTCTGTGACGTGGTAGATAACCAATTTTTATGTTCTACGCGTAAAGGTAAATCTCCTGTCTTCGATAGTGTAGATAAAATTCGCAATGATGTTTTTATATCTAATGTGAATGTACCTAAACGTGTACAGCAGAAAAATGATGTTGGTAAAACTTCAGTTCTACACCAACAACCTTCTTATACTGCTCTACGCAAAGTGCCAAATCTACAAATTATACGCAATGAAAATGGAGTCCTTCGTGCTAAAAAATCTCAAGATTTACGCACACAACTCCAAACGCTTAGAAATGTACTATTTGGTTCTGCGAATGCAGCCAATAATCTTCTTTATACACAGGGGACTAAACGTTTTTCTACCCCTAATGTAATAAAGAAGACTACTCCCTCCACTCCTTCTGACTTACGTGAATTGCTAATACAAAAGCGTAAGAATAGACAATCTCCGGTGACATTTCCCCAAGAAAAACATCATTGTGATTATCACCAGGTTGTGATTAATTGTTGTTGTTCGACTTCAAAATGGTCAGTTTTTGATCGATTGAGTTTTAATGTGTCTCAACAACAAACTGAAGACCAAGAACATGAGTTGTCATATGTGTCAGTAAACATTGTAGGTCCTAAAAAATCAAGTTGCACACATCAACAAAGTCAGAAAATCAAGAAATACAACTTTCAGATGAAGTACGCAGACATCAGATTGCGCATCCTTCAGATTGCGCAAAATAGATTGCGCATACTTCCAAGTGCGCATGCTGACGTGGCAAATCACCATCATTATCTGACACAAAACAAATCTTCTGACAGCTGACAGCACAGAGAACGAGGCGACCGTTCGTTTAATCGTGCAGTACGGCGCTCGAGGACAGCTGGCAGCGCAATCCATGTTGGCGCAATCCATTCCTGCGTAGTCCAAGTCTGCACAATTCAAAACCAGCGCAATTCAATGTGCGCGTTCTGTCAATACAAATGACAAAATACACGTGGCATTCATGCCATCAATTACTCATTTCATGGCAACTGTCTATGCACGATCATGCGCAATTCAATCAAAAGTTGCCATGTGTCCAAGACAGGTGGCCCACGATCCAACAACTGCCTGCACAGTCCACTGTTGCACAATCCAATTGCTGCGCAAATCATCCTGCACAGTCCAGAGTAACTGAAAGTTAGTTATTTATCAGAACTCTATAAATAGAGTTTCAAGTCTCCATTCAAGGGGATCGATAATCAGAAATCAGAGATTAGATTATCAGACTTCAAAGTTCAGAGAGTTCAGGAGTTCTTGCCCAAGTGCTGCTACATTCTTCCGAGGCTTTTGCCTTCAATCTTCGAGGCTTTTTGCCTTCAGTTCCAGAGTTATTTTCAACTTCAGAGGCTTCGTCTTCATAGTTCACATCGTCCAAGGGATAAAGCAATCATCATCTAGATTGGATTTCTAAAGTTGTACCATTCCCAGAATTCAAATTGTAATCTTCAACAAAGTTTGTATCAATAAAGTTCTTCAATTTTTGTTTTTGCAAACAAAATGGCGACTCTGCTGGGGACGACTTTCTCCTCCGATGAGGAAGTGACAACTCAATGTGACGTAGCGTCTGTCGGAAAGACGCAGAAGGCACTGGTTGTGAAGATCAACCAGACAGCCTACGAGTCTATGATCAACTCCAAGACCACTCCTCGTACTGCAACCACTGTGCCACAAGTAAAGTGCGCCACGTATGGGTCCCGAAGACTGTTGTGCATTCTGTTAATACTGCCAGCGAGACTTCTGTGCAATCTGCTATCAAGACTGCTGCACAGTCCAAAGCTTCTGTTATCAAGACTGCTGTACAATCTGTCTTTGCTACTGCTGCGCAATCTGCTATTGCCAGTACACAGAAGACTTCATATGCTGCCTTAGCCAAGTGCAAGACCCCTATGCCCTTGGCACAATTGGCTGCCAATCTGTCTGCGCAGTCCAATGCTCCAATATCCAGAGTCCACCCTAAACACTCTGTAGCAAGAACTTCTGATGCGCAAACCCCAGTTTCTGTGGCCAACACCAGTGCGCCATCCATTCATGCGCAAATTTCTCCTGCGTAATCCAAGAGTGACAGCCTTTTGGCTAGATTCTCTACTTCTCATAACAAGGGGAAAGGCTCTGCTCCTCTTCCCAAACACCCTGTTGCTACGAAGCAATCCACTGGGGGTAGTCCTTCGACTATTCCTCTTCCTCTTCAAAATAAAGGAAAAGGCCCGTTGGTCTTTTCTCAAACTTCCTTGTCCCATGATTTGGAAGACAATAGAGGGAAACGCTCTTTAGCTAACCCTTCTCTTCAAAACAAAGGAAAAGGCCCTTTGGTCTTTTCTCAATCTTTTTTAGTTTTTACCGAAGAAGATCAATCTGAACGTGCTTTGGCACCAAATAGTACTAGAACTCTTTCAAACAAGGATGTTTCTTTCCTTTATGACAAGAGGACTTGTACTGACCAAAGAGGTATTCTGCCTACCCCGGTAGCAGAATTCCAAGATCTTCCAACTCTCAAGATTTCCCGTTCCAGGCAGGGAAAGCTGCTGGTGTCTCAGACGAAAACCCCTGGGGGTGAATTTGCTGATCTTAGAACTTATCTCAACAGACCCACTTCGGTGAAACGCAAACAGCCAATGCCGAAGACCAAACATCATCAAAAACAAACTTCCAGGACCAAAGATCCTGACACTTATGCAAATGAAGTGAGCACTTCCTTGTATACTCAAGGGACTAAACATTTGAAAAATCGGAATCATGTTCCGAACATTGTCAAAGAACAGATCCCTCAGAGTTTTTCTCGTCATACTGCTGTTCCCGATCTCCGTGAACATCTCAGACAAAAACGAGATAATATTTCAACTCCTTCAGTTCAACCATCTGATCATCATTGCAACCACAAAGTCATCATCAAATGTTGTTGTCAAACAACAAAACGATCTGTCTTCGATCGTCTGACTTTTACTAAATCTGAACCTATGTCAGAAGAAGATGAAATCTTGTATGCTTCTATCAACATGACTTCCCGAGACACTGGGGGTAGACGGTGCTCTAAGCATGGCAAACCTCGTAAACCAAGTCAACTGTATTTAGAATTACTCCAAGGATCTTCTGAAGGAGTGTTTCGACATACCCGTTCTCGAAGCCGAGACACAATCGTTCAAAGGAATCTTTTTCAAGATCCTTCGGGTTATCTTCCTGCTTCTAGTTCAGGAGACGATTCTTTCTCCGACTATGATGCATACAGCAAAAGCTCTGAACAGACAGTGTCTTCCACTATACCAAGAGAAATGACAGCTTATGTTGTCACTGATGATCCGGATGCTTCAACATCTACAAATCAAGAACAGCGAATCACTGCACTTGAAGACAAGCTAAAAACCATGGCTGAAATGGTTGCTAGTATGTATTCTATCATTGTGGCACAATATGCTACACCACTGACTGTACCTATTGTTAATCCAGAGATCATAGCATCTTCAGTACCTGCCAATACTGGGCTGGGGGTAGTGTCTCCTCAAATGCCTCCTGTGCAAGTACAAGTTCAAACTGTACCTAGTCAGTCAGGAGCTGGGGGTAGTGCTTACAATGCTGTTCCTCCTCATATCACTCTTACTCAACCTGCTCCTTCTTCGTCATCTGAAGATGCCAATGAAGCTGTCAAACTCTTGCGAACCCAGTTCGAAGCCTTTAAAGAGAAAGACAACTTGCAAAGATTGGGGATCAAGCAACCTTATCCAGTTGAGTGGAAAGAGGTCCCGTTCCCACCAAAGTACAAAATCCCAACAATCTCTTTGTTTGATGGCAGTACTTCTCCTAGTCAGTTCGTCAATTATTTTGAGGTAATGACCGTTCAACTCCAGCCAAATGACGCTCTTCTTACCAGAGTGTTCGTCGGTTGTTTAGCTGGCGTAGCATATGACTGGTACAGAAGTTTGCCCGATGGTTGTATCACTTCCTTCTCAGGTCTTAAGCAAATTTTCCTGGAACGGTTCTATGAAGGATTCAACGACATGACTATGTCGGCTCTCAATAAAATCAAACAGAAACACAATGAAACTGCTGAGAGTTTCATCGAACGATTCTGCCGTGAAGCCTTGAAGATGCCTTCCGGGACTCCAACTGCTGTCACTATTGATACTTGTAAGGCAAATCTTTTGCCTATCATCAGTATGTGGACAGGATCTACCCAGTTCCAAGATTGGCCCTCATTCATTGTCAATACCAAAGCTGCGAAAGTAAGTGCCGAGAAGTTCAAACAATTGGGGGTACAAATATCTAACCCTGATCGGGATGAACACCAGACATCAGGTGGTGGCAATCGCCAGAACAACCGTAAAGCAAAAGAGACTTTGAGCATCAATCTGAACAAGAATAAAGAGTCTCTATCTGTCAATATGGCTCCGCCTACTTCTACTCCGACTCCTTCTGCACCTCCACCAAGGGAACCTCGTCCAAAAGTAGAATATTCCTTCGACGAGAATGATATTGCAAGCATCTTTGAATGTTTACTCAAAAGCAACAAGATTCAGCTCCCAGACCCAAAGAAACCTGATGAAGTTGGTAAGACAGATCATCCTAAATATTGTGTTTACCACAGGTTCATTGGACATCCTACTCGAGCATGTTACATGCTCAAAGGCAAAATTCAAGAGCTTGTCAATGCTGGTGTCGTCACTCTGCAGCAAGATGAGAAGACTGTTACTGCAAACATGGTTTCGGTCTAATTCGATGACTTTCCTTCGCAGATGGTACAGCACGGTGTCATTCCTATTCCCAAAGCTACTCTTGAGATTGAGAATCTTCCGCCTCCACCAAATAAAGGTCTTGTCCCCTTATCTCTTGACAACGGCGAAGTTATCTGGGTCCATCCAGATCTTGTTTCTGAGTTCGAAGTCTCTTCTTCTTCTAAAAAGAAAGACCGCTCCAAAAGCAAGATAAAGACCTGCAACATGGTGTCTTTTGAACCCATCGTTGACGAAGAAATTTTGCTAGGCACCAGATCAGGGAAAGCTTACTTGAAGGAGTATCCTGATACTCAAGAAGATCCTACCTCTTCTTCTGAACCTGCTCCAGCACAACCTGCTTCCACGGAAGAGATCCCTTCCACATCCTCACCAGTTGTAGTGCCTATTCCTCCCAAGCCGGTAGTTGCCGATAAAGGTAAACAACAAGTCCGTTTTGACAAGCCCCTGAAGAAATCATCTCCTACAGGACTTGAAAAGCCATACAACTTTGATATATTGGCTCAACTAGCCAATACACCAGCTAGATTATCAATCTTTGAGCTTTTGTGCCTTTCTAAGGAGACTCAAGAAACTCTAAGTGAAGCCCTGATGCAGGCTGAAACTTGCCTAACTCTCCTAAAGAAACCGAAAGCAGAGCCAGTTTCTTGCCGCCATTGTCACAGCGTATTAGAGTTTATTCCAAACATCACTTTCACTCAGGATGATATGCTGCTGGAGGATAATAGACATGATCGTCCTCTTTACTATACAGGGTATGTCGATTCGATCAAAGTCGATCGTATCCTGATAGATCCAGGGTCTCAACTCAGTATCATGCCAAAGACAATGCTAGACGCATTAAAGATACCAATGCATAGTCTTTCAAGCACAATCACCACCATCTTGGGATTCAACCAAGGAAGGAGTGAACCGTTGGGTAAGATTCGCCTAAAACTCCAAATAGGCAATCTTCACACAAAAGTGACCTTCTATATTATCGACAATCATGGTTGTTCTTACAACGCTCTCCTGGGAAGACCCTTTCTCCATGAACATAACATTGTTCCATTAACTCTTCATCAATGCTTTAAATATGTTGATGACAAAGGACAAGTCCACAAAGAAGTTGCAGACCTTTATCCTTTCAAGGGTGTCGAAGCATATTGCAACGACGCTCGTATGTACAAGGAAGAATTTATGAAGGTGGTATTGGCAATGGATACTGAAGAAGATTAAGAAGCAGTGCCCAATGACACTCTCATTATACCTGTTAAAGGGCGTGTTTCCCACCCTCAGTCTTCTAAACCACTGGCTATTCATTTGCCAGTCCAGCGGCAGTCTACTGATGGCAATCAGGATAAAAAAGAGCTCACCTCTTCTGAGCCACTTGTTATTGACTTACGTCGTAACAAGAACAAAAAGCAGCTCACTTCTTCTGAGCCACTTGTTGTTGATTTAACTCATAACAAGAAAAAAGGGAGCTCACCTCTTCTGAGCCACTTGTTATTGAACTTCATCGTAATAAGCCTCCTCTACGTTCTTCTTCTCCCCCTCTTGTAATCAATCTGACCAAGCCTGCTAAGGCTAAAGGTCCAGCTGTAAATACAGATGTACATATCAATAAAAAAGTATCTACTTTCCAGTATACTGATGTTATTTATCATACTAAATGCTATTTGGATATGTTAGATAGCTTCAAATCATTTACAATGGGAGTTGTACAATCTCTTCAAACAGAAGTTTCATGTGAATACCCAAAAGATTCATATCGTATTGTTTCTGCTCGCAAGAAAGGTGAACGTCCAATACTTTTTAGTAAAAGACCGAAACAAAAATTCAGCTATACGGATGATAGCAAAGTTAACGACACAGGACATCTTCAATTCCGTCGTTACAGTCAACAATCAAAAGACATCGTCCGAAAGATGGGTTACGACTTCAAGAGCGGCCTCAATTATGGTAAGGGCAGAAGGACTCCTCTTCGTACCGCTATTCCATAAGAAAAGTCAGAAATGTATTACAGCAGGACCAAAAGAGGTCTCGGATATGCTTCTCCTCCGATGTTATCCCCAGCAGGTTCTGAATCTGATAGTGAAGAACGTTTTAACTCTTCTGATTCCAGGTTATGGGATTCTGATACCAGCGTTGGTGAAGTCCATCGTGTAATTGTATCTTCTAATATGGTATCCATTGAACTTCTGGAAGGATATGATGAGGACGTTGAAGAAAATCCTGAAACAGATCCTTGGGTTCAACAAATGGATAATCAGTAGGTACTCCGATTTGAACAAAGAGAACCTCCTACTGAAGATCAACTAGTTCAAGTTGATGTAGGAGAAAACGAGTCACCTCGTCCAATCTTTATTAGCAAGAATCTTCCAGAAGCAGATAAGCAGGAATTGATTCTTCTCATTAAAGAATATATTGACGTCTTTGCTTGGAGTTACGAGGCCAGGTTTAGATCCTAAAATTGCTACTCACAAACTGAACATTTTGCCTAATGCTAAACCAGTAAAACAGCAGCAACGGCGATTCAAGCCTGAAATGATGGACGCAATTGATGATGAAGTCAAGAAGCTTATCGCTTGTGGCTTTATTCGAAAAGAACAATATCCTGATTGGGTAGCCAACGTTGTTCCAGTCTTGAAGAAAATCGGCAAAGTTCGAGTTTGTATCAACTTTCGGGATCTTAATGAAGCATGTCCAAAAGATGAATTTCCTCTCCCTATCACGGACGTCATGATTGACAATACCTGTGGGTTCGAGCGAATATCTTTTATGGATGGATTCTCTGGATACAATCTGATAAAGATGAATCCCGAAGATGAAAAACATACATCTTTTCGCACTCCTCGGGGAGTCTATTGCTACATAGTGATGCCATTTGGTCTCAAGAACGCTGGTGCAACTTACCAACGGGCTATGAGTACCATTTTCAGAGAACATCTTCGTAAAACAGTCAAATGTTATGTTGACGATATCGCTGTTAAAAGTCGTCTGAAAGAAGATCACATCCAAGATTTGAAAACAATCTTCAATCTTATGCGCCAACATCAGCTCAAGATGAATCCCACCAAGTCATTCTTGGGTGTCTCTAGTGGCAAGTTTCTCGGCTTCGTCATTACCTCTAAGGGGATACACGTGGATCCCGAGAAGATCAAAGCCATTCAAGAGATGCGTCCTCCACGCAATCTAAAAGAGCTACGAGGATTCCAAGGTCGACTTGCATACATCAGGAGATTCATTTCGAACTTGTCTGGACGCTGCAGACCATTCACTCAACTAATGAAGAAAGGTGTATCTTTTATTTGGACTGAAGAATGTCAACAAGCATTCGATGACATAAAACGATATCTCATGAACCCACCAGTCTTGGTGCCACCAATCTCAGGTATTCCATTCTTAATGTACGTCCGTGCTATGGATCATTCATTGGGTGCTTTACTCGCCCAAAAGAATAAAGAAGGTCATGAATAAGCTATTTACTATCTTAGTCGTACTATGATTGCTGCTGAACACCGTTATAGTCCGGTTGAAAAAGAATGTCTTGCCCTTATGTTTGCCGTTCAAAAGACAAGGCATTATATTATTGGTCAAACCATTCATGTCATATCCCGAGTCAATCCTCTTCGGGTACTAATGAAGAAGCCTAGCACACTCAACTCTCGGCTTGTTACATGGGCCATTCTTCTAGCCCAATACGATATGGTGTATGTTCCTCAAAAGTCTGTCAAAGGTCAAGCACTAGCAGATTTCTTGGCGGCTCATCCTGTACCAGAAACATCCAAGCTTTACGATGAAATTTCAGACGAGACGTTGGAAGTCAACATGATCTCTGAAGAATTTCCAACCTGGCATTTATTCTTTGACGGAGCATCCAGAATCAGACCCAATGGTGCTATTGTAGCAGAAGTTGGAGTTGTTCTCGTTTCTCCAGACGGATCAACTATCCAAAGAGCTTATTCTCTAGATGAATCTTGCTCCAATAATGTAGCAGAGTACAATGCTCTACTTATCGGTCTTCAATTAGCCAAACAATTGGACATTGAATATCTTGAAGTTTACGGCGACTCTAAGCTGGTTGTCAACCAGGTTAGAGGAACTTATGAAGTCCGTCATCAAGATCTGATACCTTACTTTGAAGCAGTAATCAATATGGCTACATCATTCAAAGCTTTCTTTATTGAATATGTACGCCAAGCTTGCAATACTGAAGCAGATGCCTTAGCCAATCTTGCAGCAGTCTTAGCTGTTCCCATCAGAAGACAACAAGTGGTGGTTATCTCTAATCGAGAATTGTTTTGTGTCGAAAACAATCGTAATATCGAGTTCAGTAATTTTGCTGAAATTAATGTTGTCAATGAAGATTGGAGAACTCCTTTCATCGACTTCGTGGTTCACGATATACTCCCCGAAGATCTTAAGGAGGCTACAAGTATTCGACGACGATCTCTACGGTTCTACTACAATCAAACCACTAAGACTCTCTATCGGCGGACTTATGACGGTCTCCTTCTACGCTGTCTAGCTGGTGAGGAAGCAAAACAGGTATTACGTGAAGCTCACGACGGTGTCTGCGGAGCACATCAGCCCGGTCCTAAATTACAGGACCGCATCCGAAGAATAGGTTACTACTGGCCCTCTATGGTATCAGAGGCCATTGAATATGCAAAGAAATGTCGAGCCTGTCAAATCCATGCAAATTTTATTCATCAACCTTCAGAATTTCTACATCCGACAGCCGCTTCCTGGCCTTTCGAAGCTTGGGGCATGGATGTCATAGGTCCTATTAATCCTCCTTCTTCTAGAGGATATCGGTTCATTCTAGCAATAACAGACTACTTTTCTAAGTGGGCTGAAGCTATACCCTTGGCTGAAGTCAAGACCAGTAGTGTCATCAACTTCGTCAAATACCATGTCATTTATCGATTTGGTGTCCCTCGACGAATCATTCATGACAATGGACCATAATTTATCAGCCAAAAATTTACCAGATTCTGTGATGATCACCGGATTGACAACGTCGCCTCGACTGCCTACAATCCTGCCGCTAATGGATTAGCTGAAGCCTTCAACAAAACTATTATCAAACTCCTCAAGAAGTTTGTATCTACTAACAAACGGAATTGGAGTGAAAAGCTTGGTGAATGTCTTTGGGCCTACCGAACTACGATCCGCAACCCCACAGGTTTTACGCCTTTCTCTTTGGTATATGGCTGTGAAGCTGTTCTTCCTCTGGAACTCCAAATTCCTTCTTCAAGATTGCCATTGCTAACGAGCTCACTACAGAGAATAATGATCTTCTTCGACTTCAAGAATTGGAGGCACTTGATGAGAAACGGTTAATGGCTCAACAACATATTGAGTTTTACCAAGCTCGTAT
Source organism: Iris pallida (assembly GCA_029216955.1). Taxonomy (NCBI): domain Eukaryota; kingdom Viridiplantae; phylum Streptophyta; class Magnoliopsida; order Asparagales; family Iridaceae; genus Iris; species Iris pallida. The sequence continues at coordinate 4,723,796 of JANAVB010036615.1, read as the reverse complement.
TTCTAAAACTTTCAACCGTAAAGTTAAGGTCAGAACCTTTCAGCAAGGAGAACTTGTTCTAACAGTCAGACGTCCTATGACTATGACTCATATGAGTAAGGGCAAATTCGATGCAAAGTGGGAAGGTCCCTACGTTGTAAGCAAGGTCTTCTCAAATGGAGCTTATCAACTCTCAGAACTGGATGGACGAATTGCAATGATGCCTATAAATGGCAAATTTCTTAAAAAGTACTATGTGTAAATGTAAATACTTGTAAATCATCAGACAAGTTTAAGTTCATAAATAAAATTTTATTTCATCATGAATGATAGTACATGATATTAAGGAAGGTCACTATCATCTTTCTCTACATTTGGACGAGGACCACTGCCGTCCTTTTCAAAAACACGGTCGGCAAAAGAGTCGAGAACTTCCTTGCTGGAGCCTACTAAGAACTTGCAAGCGGCCATCCTAATGGCTTCCTCTTCTTCGGTCCTTCCTGGTTCAAGCAGAAAGTCCAGGATGTCTCGTGGTGGCTTGGGTGCAGACGAACCTTCGCCTACTTCTGCCTCATTTGATTGAATTGGAACGACAAGACATTCTTCAGAGCCCTTCTCAACCTTTGCGGCGAGATCAGCCTTCTTGGATGCATCTCCAGATGACATTTTTAGGTTAGAAAAGAAGAAGTGCTCCTTTCTGCTAAAATTTTGTTCTATTTATAGGCAAATAAAGAAGCATCATTCAATTCACTTGACGGTTCGTCCGTTCATTACATTCACCCGACGGTTCATCCGTTCATTATCACCTGACGGTTCGTCCGTTCATTATTATCCGACGGTTCGTCCGTTCCTTCATCATTCAATTCACTTGACGGTTCGTCCGTTTATTACATTCACCCGACGGTTCATCCGTTCATTATTACCCGACGGTTCGTCCGTTCATTATTATCCGACGGTTCGTCCGTTCATTATCATCTGACGGTTTACCCGTTCATTCATCACCACTTGACGGTTCATCCGTTCGTTATTTTCCATTTTGACAGTTTATTCGTTCATTTCATCATTTGACGGTTTTCCCGTTCATCTCACATCCACATCAGCAACTTATCGTTTCGATTAAGTTGTCAATTGAGATAATGATATTCAGTATATTCTGCCACGTCCATATTACCTCTGAGCAGATATAATGAATATAATTATTTTTTACAAAATCATCAAGAAATATATCATGTCTTGCACCTCTGAATATATTTTCTATCTCTATTATTTATATCTGAACAAGATATGCAAAAAATAATGGAGCCACAGCAAAAATGCCTTTTATTTATCAAGATATGAGACATTACAAAAACATAAATACAAAATGTTCCACTAAGACGGAGGTATTATCAGATTATCGATCTGCTGCTTTAGAGTCTGCAGCCGTTCTTCACGAGTGGACATCACCCTCGTTCTGGCCTCTTCCATCCCGGTTTCTTCATTGAAAGCAGGCATGGCCACCATTCGACGAGAAACCTCAGTATTATGAGCTTCCACATACTCATCCCTCTCCTTAATCAGAGCATTAAATTGTTGAGTTGTAAGTTGACGATCAGCAATTTCATCTTCTAATTCCTTCTGGAGTCGAGCAATCTCTGCCCTTAGCTCAGCAGCTCTTTTTTCTTTTCTCTCGGTCATCAATGTTATTGACTCCAGTTTGGAGTTATATTCAGCAGATTTTGCAGAGAAGGTTTCCAAAAGGTTCTGGAGATTGACCCTTTCAATATCAGCCGCTTGAGCCAGTTGCTCGAATTCTGCTTGCACTAGAGATTCCACATCTCCTTGATTGAGCTCTTTGTAGCTTTTGATGGAAATATCTAATTCATTCAAAATATGTTCCAGGAGAGTGGCTTGAGCTTCGTCACCTTGTTCTCTGATAGCTCTTATTAAGATAGAGGTTGGACCCCTAACCATGAAAAAATCAGTACATTCTTTCTCCATCATTCTTTTTACCAGAGGTCCCAAAGATTCAAAAAAACATCTGGTGAAAGATTGAATCACAAGATTATTCGTTGCTATAGCACCAGGAGTTGCAACTACTCCTGTTGATGACGAGACTGTGGGACGTTCAATCTCTCACGTCTGGACAGCGGGCTCTTTGAACAAAGGAGCTAAAGTAGAGCTAGTGGCCCCTCCTGATTGTTCTTCTGCAAAAATAAAAGATTGTCATTTTTTGCCTATTGTTTGCTATTGTCCAAGAAGATTAAAGATGTAAATTATCTTACCATGGTTGAACCCAGCAATGAGCCTATCATCTGCTGGGGTAGACTCTGGCCGAGCAGAAGTAGCTTCAGCCATAACAGCTTGACTACTGCCCGCTTCAGAACTACAGGATAGATGATGACTGCTACTAACAACCACCGTCGTTTTAGGCACTATGTCCGTATACGTCGGAGGTGCTAGAGGAGTCTCAAGATCTGCAAGAAATACAAACAAGGACATTAACTATCAATCTATTTAAGAGGAGATTGCTAATTTCATTTTATACCTTGAGGATCAGTGGCGGGGATTTCTTCCGGAATTTTTTCATCTAAAGCTTTTTCTGGAGATACTGTTACCTCAACATCCTTTTCAGGATTCAAGGTATCATCAACAGCATTAGGAGATATGTGCTCTTCATCATCTCTTTCGAGATCTTGTATATATTCATCAATATTTTAGGACGAAGAGCTCTCTTCATCTTCATCTTCTTCTGGTGCATTCCCGCTGGTATTTGCAGCTTGGTCACAATAGTCATCCAGCGGGCTGTAACTGCAATCTTCTAGAGCCGCAATCACTTCGCGATCTTTCTCTTCGCGGAGGGTTCTAGGAGTAGGCGGAAGTTGAATCATCTCCGCAGCAGGTAGAAGAGAGTGTACAACATTTTGCTCTTCTTCCACAATACTTCCTCTGGGCTCTTCGGCCTCAGTTCTTGGATCAGGATCGTTCCTTTGCTCAATCTCTTCTCTATGTTCTGGACTAGGAGTTTTATTTCTAGGCTCTGAAACAGGAGTGGGAGATGGCAAGATTAATCCAGCTGCAGCATCCACTACCATTGAAGACAAGGCTCGATTTCTTCTTTGGGCCAACTTCTTTCTTTTCAGGGGCCTCTCAGGGCTCTCTATATTTACAGTCTCGACTTGTCTTTGGACAGAGGTCGGTGTAGTGGCCTCTTCTTGCTGGATTGTCTCGGCAAGCTGCAGAGATTGAGATCTAGTTGTGATCTTTTCAGAAGAATGATCTAAGATCAATTTCTTCTTTGCTGCTGGAGCAGGAGGCTCTTCTCTTCTCCTCCTTTTTGCTGGAGATTTGCCCACTTTCAAAGAGACACATAGTGGCGCATTAACTTCTTGAGGGAACATAACATCCCTTGAAGCTTCTAAAGGCGCATCTTCTGGCTCATGTACTTCATCATTTCCTATGAGCGACATGATGACTCCTCCCCTCTTTAATCTTGTTGAAGATGCAAAGCTATCCATGAGGTTAAAATTCTCAGCAAAGTTGTTTAAAGATGTATAAAAAACAGAGTATGTAAACAGCATCCGAGGGCCATGATTGCTGTTTACAGGCATCGAGAACATCGCTTTCGTATCTCGAGCATTATAATAAGCCCATGCTCGGGCCCCATCTATCAAATAACCCTTTCCCTGAAGACATGTGATAGCATTTCCTACATAAAATTAGTCGTACCCGAACTGTCGGGCAAATCGACTTGGGAGATACGGCTCTAAATAATATTCATCTTCAAACCGGTACACCAAATGGGATGGTCGAATTGTTTTCAACCATTCAAAAGCTGCACGGCTCAGAGGATGCATTTGCGAGTCAATCATATTTGTCCTCATTTGTTCGTAACCAGCAGGAGGATGGGTGCAATAAAAATTCCACCATTTACTCAAATTTAGAGCATATCTACAATCTCTCAGAGCTGTAAATTTCCACTTGCTTTGAGAGTATCTCCTCAGGAAGCTGCCATCGACCGGTCCCATGCCGGGGTCCATCAAAGTGGGATGGTGAAGGAGCAACCACCCAAATAGATATGTATATGGTAATTCCAATCGTGGAAATTCTTTTTCACCCTTGGACTTCAGTATTAGATCGACATATAGACAAAGACCAGCATTCAGCTTACAAGTCATTACCGACAGAAGATCCATCTTATAGCCGAAGACTAATCTCACGGCAGCATAAAGAATACCGCAATGAAAGCGGTCTACAGCACTGGATCCCGGAACTACAAACCGACGGAGCCAATGTGTTAGAAACCCTGCTAATTGGGCTTCTTTTGACATCGGTCAATATCCTACTCTCAGATAACTTTCGAGAGTATCTCCTGTCTTCAAAGGAGGACACTGATAATCATCCTTCATCTCTTTATCAAAATCACCACTTTCTTCTATCAACTTCATCACTTCTGTGTTGCTCAATGGCTTAAAGAAATCAGGATAACATCTGTCATGTTCCTTGGTCTTTGGTTCTTGAATATGGTTAAGGAACAGATAAGGTAGCCATTTCGAGGAATAGCAAGTGTTTGATGTGGCACTTTTATAGAACAGGGAACAAATTTTATAATGGCATAGCAGTTCCTCGAAAACTGCTACCATTTCTGCATTCCTCTTCGGAGTCTGTCCAATTCATCATTGGTGTGGACGAATTCTTCGTATGGGGCATCTCCCATTGGTAAGTAAGAGATGTACTTCATCTCATGGAGTGCAAATCCAATTTCTCCGTCGAAAGTCATGAAGGTTCCTGTTCTGTAATTATACCTCTCTGCTAAAGCCAAGAACATGTGCGGGTTCAGAGCAAAACCATAGACAGTGGCATGTACTGCTTGGTACAAGTTGATTTGCTGCAGTTCTCTTTCAAACTTGGCCAGAATCCAATTTGCTATGCAGCTCCATCTTTTAAAATCTGGATTCAATAATCCAGTTAGTCTGATGTCTTGTTCAGGATATATTTCTTCGACTTTCGCAAACTCATTTGCGAAAATTGGGGTTCTGACGGGCATTAACAAAGAAGAATTCTTCGGTGGAATGCAACCGGGCTTCAGACCTCTCAACAAAACACTGTATCGCTCTGAGGAACTATAAAACATATCCTTCTTACTGGGCCCCTTCTTCACAAAAATTCTTCCTGGACGGGCATCTTGGAATGGTGTAAGATTCCATTCCATCTTCCTCGGATAGCTCGCATGAGCATACCGGGATAAAGGGAGGCAGCATGGAACATTTGGTATCGAGAAAGATCTATCCGTCTGATGGACAATCCTTTCTTCAATCCTTGGTCTTGGTTGAGAACTTTTCTCAAAAGCTTCACCGAATAGGAATAAAGGTTTCTTGTGTATGACTGCATCTGCCATTTCCAGCGGTTGTCCGTTCATCAAACATTGCAATATTTTATTATCTTGGGATATCAAAATGGCCTGACGGGAGACCGGCAGGTCATATTAGGGATAGTGCACATGTGACAAGTCCTCTTTATATTCAGATTCGGTGAGGGTCCCTACGAAGTTCTCGTATTCTGGGTCTTCTCTAGTATTAACTGCATCAGACAGAGAAAATAAAATTTTCAGTATAAGTCAAAGTCAAAGATTCAGTTTGCGCAAAAATCAAATTGCGTAATATCAGATTGCGCAAGATAATCAGATTGCGCAAATAAATAGACATCAGTTTGCGCTGAAAGAGTCTCGCACAAATCAGCCAATTGTGCTAACTTTTGTCAGCGCAGTTCAACCAATTGTGCAGAAAGTTGTTTTTCATAAAAATGAAGAATGAACTGATTTATGCAACCAGAACCCTAAAAAGGGGTGGCGTAGTATGATCGCATCCCTAAAAAGAGATGGATTTTAAAAAGACAGTGAAATCAAAACTCTAAAAAGAGTTTTTGATTAGGTCATTTACCTATCATTGTTGGGTGAGCTGTTTCATGGCGAGAAGCTCGGCACGCAGCCCTAGTCGATGATTCGGCGGGGGCCTTGCCCTTAGCGGCGGCAGAGGATCGTCGGGGAGCCATTGAAATCGTCGAAGAAGAAAGAAAGGAAGAACTCAGAAGTTTTTCTCTCGAGTGCAGAAAGAAAGCAAAGTAAAGAATACTTCGAAGGAATTGAAGAGCTATTTATAGCTTTTTGAAATCGAAACGGCCGCCTTAGATTGCGCCTAAAAATGGGCTAAACCCTCAGATTGTGCAGACAGCTCACTACGAGCGCAAATTGATTTCAAATTCAAAATTCAAAGTATTTTGAAATTTTGAATAAATTTAACTTTCGAAAACTTTGAAAGGGGTCTTGTAGGTCCTAAAAAATCAAGTTGCACACATCAACAAAGTCAAAAAATCAAGAAATACAACTTTCAGATGAAGTGCGCAGACATCAGATTGTGCATCCTTCAGATTGCGCACAATAGATTGCGCACACTTCCAAATGCGCAGGCTGACATGGCAAATCACCATCATTACCTGACACAAATCAAATCTTCTGACAACTGACAGCGCGGAGAACGAGGCGACCGTTCATTTAATCGTACAGCACGGCGCTCGAGGACAGCTGGCAGCGTAATCCATGTTGGCGCAATCCATGTTGGCGCAATCCTTTCCTGCGCAGTCCAAGTCTACGTAATTCAAAACCAGCACAATTCAATGTGCACGTTCCGTTAATACAAATAACAAAATACACGTGGCATTCATGCCATCAATTGCTTATTTCGTGGCAACTGTCTATGCACGATCATGCGCAATTTAATCAAAAGTTGCCATGTGTCCAAGACAGGTGGCCCACGATCCAACAACTGCCTGTACAGTCCACTGTTGCGCAATCCAATTGCTGCACAAATCATCCTGCGCAGTCCAGAGTAACTGAAAGTTAGTTATTTCTCAGAACTCTATAAATAGAGTTTCAAGTCTCCATTCAAGGGGATCGATAATCAGAAATCAGAGATTATCAGACTTCAAAGTTCAGAGAGTTCAGGAGTTCTTCCCCAAGTGCTGCTGCATTCTTTCGAGGCTTTTGCCTTCAATCTCCGAGGCTTTTTGCCTTCAGTTCCAGAGTTATTTTCAACTTCAGAGGCTTCGTCTTCAAAGTTCACATCGTCCAAGGGATAAAGCAATCGTCATCTAGATTGGATTCCTAAAGTTGTACTTCCCAGAATTCAAATTGTAATCTTCTACAAAGTTTGTATCAATAAAGTTCTTCAACTTTTGTTTTTGCAAACAAACATGGCATCTCATACTAACAGAGGACGACGTCCAAGACGAAATACGTCCCAAATCCCAGGTCAGCAACAGTTCAACAGACTTCTTGATTCTTTTGAGGGAGTATATCAAAACACTCGATCAGGAAGACAAAGACAAATGCAGACTTCTGATTCAGAAGCTGGGGGTACTCAATCTTTTGAGTCCGAGACTAACAGTGTCGATTTATACTTCTATATTGATCCTTCTATATCTTCAAGAGAGGTCGAATCCTACGCTGTTGGAGATGAACCAGAGACCTCATCTGTTAATACAGAACATCGTCTCACTGCCGTTGAGCAATCACTGAAAGATACGCTTAACATGGTGCAAAACATGCATCAGATAATATTGAATCAACAAACTGCTCAGCCGACAGTAGTAACATCGGTACCAGTAGCAGCACTAACTCAAGATAGTCAAGGGGCTGAAATACCTTTGAATATTCAGGAGCCTGCTGTTAATCAAAATTTTGCATCTCCAGATCCCATCATTCCTAAAGACGTACCACCTCCAGTGGGGGTTACGGTACATCCAACAACCATTCAATCAAATGTGCTTCCTTAAACCAGTGAAGCCATTCAAGCAGTGCGTGAGCTCAAAGTACAGTTTAAAGTTTTGAGGCACAAGGATCAACTCTAGAGGTTAGGTATTAAGCAACCTTATCCTCCTCATTGGAATGATGTACCCTTTCTACCGAAATTTAAGCAATAATCTATGGTTTTGTTCGATGGGAAAGCATCTCCTAGTCAATATATCAATTATTTTGATATTATGACTGTACATCTGCAGAAAGATGATGCTGTTCTCACTCGAGTATTCATTGGTTGCCTGACAGGTTCGGCTTATGATTGGTATCAAAGTTCACCCGACAATTGTATTTCGTCTTTCGACGAATTTAAGGCAATGTTTCTCTCCCGCTTCTATGAAGGAGGAATGGACATGAACATGTCCTCCTTGATAGAAATCAAACAAAAGGAGAAAGAAGATACTCGGACGTTCATCGAATGTTTCCGACAGGCGACTTTAAAGATGCCCCCGGGTATGCCAGATGATAGAGGAAAGAAAAGTAATCTTGGTAATAACCCCGATAATCGTAATGTGAAAGGAAAAGATACCCTCATGGTTTATCTTTCCAAGAATAAAACGATGCCGTCCTGAAGAAGAAAATCCAAGAGCTGATAAATGGCGGTGCTATCGCCTTAACTAATGATGACCATACGGTTACAACCAATATGGTTTCTCTTCAATTTGGGGATTTTTTTCCACAGCAAGTAGCAGATGGAATCATCCCAATCCCGAAAGCAACAATGAAGATTGTGAATATCCCGCCTGCCAGAGAAGAAAATGCAGGATTGCTGCCACTCATACTAAAGAATGGTGAAATCATATGGGTACATCCTGACTTAGTGTCTGAATTAGAAAATGAAGGTAAAACTTCAAAATCCAGGAAGGGTAAGAAAGTTAAAACCTGCAACATGATTTCTCATGATATTCCAGATCCTGATGACTTGGATCGGCTATGGGATGGCTTTCCTTTAGAAGATAGATTGAGAGGACTGAACATCTGTCCTCCAAGTCTAGCTCCTCCTACCAAGCTCAAGCTTACTCATTAGCAGTGGTTAGCTATGAATAGTGTCCCTTTATACCGGGCACAACAAGTCTTCGCTGCTTATGAAAAAGCTCCGACAGGGATTTTTTCTCGTATTCCGAATCCTTCTCCTCTCGTGCTATAGAGACATATATTCCTCATTCTCCTGTGGATATAGAGATCTCTTCTTCTTTCTCTGTGGAACCGTTTACTAGAAGTTCGCTGCCCATTCATCTGTACAGTCAGCAATCTGTCCTTCTCATGAAGAAAATGGGTTATGACTTTCAGAAGGCAGAAGGTTTGAATCATGATAAAGAAATACGACTTCCTTTACAAATTCAAAATCAAAAATCTACTATTGGATTAGGTTCTGAAATTCCTTACAACAAACCTTACAAGAAAAAGGCTAAAAGGAGGAAGACTAAATCCTGTAATATGGTACTTCCTTCCCTTGAGTCTGAAGAAAAAACTTTTACTGGTACAAGATCCGGAAAGGAGTACCACAAAGATTATGAGGAATCTTCCAAAGAAGCAGAAGATGTAGTGGAAACACTACCAGCCCATCCTTCTCCTGTTCCTGCTAAACCCTCAGTAGTTGAAAAAGGAAAACAGAAAGCAGTACGCTTTGACGTTCCATTGAAGTCTACTTCCAGTCAGGGGATGGTGATGAAACCTTATAAATTTGATATTCTAGCTCAGTTAGCCAATAATCCTGCTAGACTATCCATATTTGAACTGCTTCGTCTTTCTAGAGAAAGCAGAGAGACTTTGAGTGAAGCTCTACTTCAGGCGGATTCATGCTTGACTCAACTCAAGAGTCCTGATAATACTCCAGTGTCGTGTCCACAATGTCATAGTATGATGGAAGAAATTCCCAATATCACCTTCACACAGAAAGATATGCTATTAAAGCATAACAAACATGACAGACCTCTATGCTATACTGGGTATATTGGATCTACTGAAATTGACAGGATCTACACTGATCCTGGGTCTTCAATTAGCATAATTCTTCAGAGTATGCTAAGACCCCTGAGGATTCCTACTAGTGATTTGACTTACACTAGTACTACGATAGTCGGTTTTAACTCTGGCAAAACTAAACCACTGGGGAAGATTCGTCTACAGATACAGATTGGCGATCTCCGAACTATGGTAACCTTCTATGTTATCAACTCAGACGTATCCTACAATATCCTTCTTGGGAGACCATGGTTACATGAGCATAATCTCGTGCCTTCAACTCTCCACCAATGCTTCAAGTATGTAGATTTCCAAGGAGTTTTAAAGACTGAGTTTGCTGATATCAATCTTTTCAAGGGTGTTGAAGCCTATTTTTCTGATTCAAGGCTTTATAAACAAGAGCATATGAAAGAGATATCAGACATAGCTGAGGATCAATCATCTACTGAGGATCAGTCTCTTAATAAAAATCCGCCAGAAGATCAACCTTCGAAGATCATAGTCAAGGGACGAATCTAATCCCATCTTGTCAATGATCAACCTTTGATAATTAAGGTTAACGGAAGAACTCAAACTTCATCCGAGGAATCAATAAATGTTCCTACTAAGAGCCAAGTTCAACCTTTTTTGATTAAGGTCAAAGGACGTACCTCTTGTACGAATGATCCAGAACCACCATTGGTTGTCAATCTTAGCAAATCTACGCAGAAGACGAATAATGGTCCACTGTTGACTAATCTGAAGTGTAGTAATCAGATTATAAATGATGTAAATATTGATCATCCTGTACTTCTTGATATCAATAAAGATTTCCTTTTCGAGTACATGGCTGTCAAGTTTATTGAAAGAATGACTTTGTCTTCGGATAAGCAAAGTCATCAATATAAAGGTGACATAGAGCCAGAAGGAACATTATACATTGATCATAAGGAAAATTCTTTTTCTCCTCATGTAGATGTTGGACCTTATGCTCAAAAGTTCCTGGCATCTTCTCCCTATCTTCTACCGGTAGCCGCTTCATCACAAGCCAGCGTAGTGGTTCCGTCTAATAAGAAAAACAAGCGCCAAATTGTATTTGGTCTGGCTAGAAATATCTCTGTTGCTCAGCAGATAAGCTGAAAGATAAAGACAAAGAAAGAATCCTAATTGACAAGTATAGTCAACAATCTATCAAGATTATCCAGAACATGGGATATGATTTAAAAACTATGCAAGGTCTCAATCAGGGCAAAGGTAGACGACTTCCGTTATATGGTGATCCGTTTTACCAGAAGACTCATCATGGATTGGGATATGATCCATCCCATATGTTTGATGACGATATGCAAGAAGAATTCTCTTCAAATTCCTCACAATCATTTGACGAATTTAAGAAGGTATTTTCAACTTACATGGTTCAAATTGATGATGAATTCGAACCATTTGAAAATGACCCTTGGGCCCAACAAATGGACACTCAATGGGAACTTCGTTTTGAACAGCGACAGCCACCTACAGAGGATGAGGTTATCTAGATTGATGTTGGAGATGGAACTACGTCCAAACTAATATTCATCAGTAAGAACCTTTCTGACGATGAAAAGGAAGAGTTGATAAAACTCATCAAAGAATATATTGACATCTTTGCATGGAGTTATGAGGATATGCCGGGTTTAGATCCTAAAGTTGCCACTCATAAGCTCAATATTTTGCCTAACACCAAGCCTGTAAAACAACAGCAACGGCGCTTTAGACCAGATATGATGGATACAATCGAAGCAGAAGTCAAAAAGTTGATCACATGTGGATTTGTGCGTGAAGAGCAACACCCGGATTGGGTTGCCAATATTGTTCCTGTCATGAAGAAGAACAGAAAGGTCCGAGTTTGTATAGATTACCGAGATCTTAATGCAGCTTGTCCAAAGGATGAATTTCCACTTCCAACTACTGATGTCATGATAGACAATACATGTGGTTTTGAACGCATGTCTTTCATGGATGGATTCTCAGGATACAATCAGATCAAGATACATCCAGAAGACGAGAAACATACTTCTTTTCGAACACCCCTCAGAGTTTACTGTTATACGGTTATGCTATTTGGCCTTAAAAATGCCGGTGCTATATATCAACGGGCTATGAGCAACATCTTTCAAGAGCATCTACGAAAGACAGTTGAGTATTACGTGGATGACATCGCTGTTAAAAGTCGATCAAAAGATGATCATATTCAAGACTTAAAGACAGTATTTGAATTGATGCGTCAACATCAATTGAAAATGAACCCTACCAAGTCTTTCTTAGGGGTTTCTAGTGGCAAGTTTTTAGGATTTATTATTACTTCTCAGGGTATCCATGTTGACCCTGATAAAGTTAAAGCAATCCTCGAAATGCGTCCTCCTCGTAATCTGAAAGAGCTTCGTGGTTTTCAGGGCCGCATTGCTTATATCAGGAGATTTATATCTAATCTCTCTGGGAGATGTCAACCTTTCTCCCGTCTGTTAAAGAAAGGTATATCTTTTATCTGGGATGAAGCGTGTCAAGAAGCCTTCAATGATATTAAACAATACCTTATAAATCCACCTGTTCTGGTACCTCCAGTGGTAGAAAAACCATTTTTACTATATGTTCGAGCCTTAGATCATTCACTTGGTGCTCTGCTCGCACAGAAAAGTGATACGGGTCATGAATAGACGATTTATTATCTTAGCCGAATGATGGTCGGAGCTGAACATAGGTGTACTCCTATAGAAAAGGAATGTCTGGCTTTGGTTTTTGCCGTACAAAAGACAAGACATTATGTGACAGGACAAACTATTCATGTCATCTCCATAATAAATCCTATCCGGGTATTAATGAGAAAGCCGAGCATTCTTAATTCCAGATTAGCTACTTGGGCGATGATGCTCACTCCTTATGATATGATTTATGTACCTCAAAAATCAGTAAAGGGTCAAGCATTAGCTGATTTCTTAGCTGCTCACCCTATACCAGAAACATCAAAGTTTTTATGAGGACATTCCAGATGAAGTCGTGGATTATAACATGACTTTGAAGAACGATATATAGCAATTATATTTTGATGGAGCATCACGAGTAGGACCTAAAGGCAACATTATCTCTGGGGTAGGAATCGTCTTGGTTTCTCCTGACAAAATGGTCATATACCGTGCCTATTCTCTCAATGAGCCATGTTCCAACAATGTAGCAGAATATAATGCTCTATTGATTGGTCTCCAAGTAGCAAAATAATTGGATATTGAGTTTCTAGAAGCTTATGGAGATTCTCAATTGATTGTTAATCAAGTTAGAGGGACTTATGAAGTCAGAAACCCTGATCTCATCCCTTACCATCAAGTGGTAGTCGAGTTGGTCCTTTCATTCAAAGGATTCTTCATTGAATTTGTACCACGTTCTCAGAACGTTGAGGCTGATGCTCTTGCTAGCCTAGCTGCAGACTTGGCTGTTCCAATCCGAAGGCAAAATATAATTACTTTGTTGGACCGAGATCTATGCTGTATCAAGAATAATCTGTATATTGAACAAAGTTATACTACAAAGCCAAGTTCCCAACAGAAGGATTGGAGAACTCCATTCATTGATTATGCAGTTCATGGGATTTTGCCTGAAGATTCTAAAGAAGCTGTATCAATCAAGAGACGATCGTTTAGATTCTATTATGATTCATCTTTGCATATGCTATACCGTCGTTCATATGATGGACTCTTGTTGTGCTGTCTCTCAGAAAGTGAAGCCAAACAAACGCTACGAGAAGCTCATGATGGTATTTGTGGTGCTCATCAACCGGGTCATAAATTACAAGACCGTATTCGAAGAATGGGGTATTATTGGCCCTCTATGATAGCAGATGCTGTAGACTATGCCAGAAGATGTAAAGCATGTCAGATTCATGCTGATTTTATTCATCAGCCATCTGAATTTCTACATCCTACAGCAGCCTCTTGGCCCGTCGAAGCTTGGGGTATGGATATCATTGGTCCTATTAACCCTCCTTCTGTCAAGGGACATCGGTTCATATTAGCTATAACCGATTACTTTTCTAAGTGGGCAGAAGCAATTCCCCTTACTGAAGTAAAAACATCTAATGTGATCAGCTTCATCAAACATCATGTCATTTATCGCTTCGAGATTCCTCGACGAATAATTCATGACAATGGTCCACAATTTGCCAGTTATGCATTTTATCGGTTCTGTGATAAGAATCGAATTCAGAATCTGGCTTCTACGGCTTATAATCCAGCTGCTAATAGTTTAGCCGAAGCTTTCAATAAGACGATCATCAAAGTTCTCAAAAAGTTTGTCTCTTCTAATAAACGTGATTGGAATGAGAAACTTGGAGAATATTTATGGGCTTATCGAACAACAGTCCGAACTCCTACTGGTTTTACACCATTCTTATTGGTTTATGGATGTGAAACTGTCCTCCCATTAGAAATCCAGATTCCATCCCTTCGAATAGCCATTGCTAATGAGCTAACTACAGAGAATAATGATCGCTTACGACTCCAAGAACTTGAAGGATTGGATGAGAAGCGTCTTCAAGCACAACAACATATTGAGCTATACCAAGCCCGCATATCTCGAACTTTTAATCGTAAAGTTAAAGAGAGGGTATTCAAGGTTGGCAAACTAGTATTGGCTGTTCGAAGACCGATGGTGATGACTCACAAAAGCAAAGGGAAATTCCAAGAAAAATGGAAGGGTCCTTATGTTATTGAGACCGTATTTTCCAATAGCACCTATCGGTTATCAAAGCCTAATGGAGATCTACTCATGATGCCAATCAATGACAAATTTCTTAAGAAATTGTAATGCCTGTTGTTCGTATTACGTATTTGGAATACGTATACGTATTTTCTCTTGTATTTGCATATCTCCTTGGTTTGGCTTGGCTTGTTTACTCTCGGTTTGGGTTGGCTTGGTTCGGCCGGCCCACTGCTTGGTTCATCATGGGCCAAGGGTGGAACACCTTAGCCTATGCTGCTCCTTCATTTCCACCACAACCCCCCTCTTTATTATCTCCACCAACCTTCTCTCTCCTCCATAATTCTCACTTACTTCTCCTTCCCCCACCATTACTCTTCTCCACCAACCAAGAAAACCCTAGCCTAGGCAAGTGCAATCTTGCTTCATGAAGAAACCCACCATTTTTATTGTTCTATCCTCTTCTTTGCAACTTTCTAATCCACATTAGAACTTGTCATTTTCTATTTTGAAGCTTGGATTTTTGTAGATCTAGAATT
This sequence comes from Iris pallida, assembly GCA_029216955.1. Lineage (NCBI taxonomy): Eukaryota > Viridiplantae > Streptophyta > Magnoliopsida > Asparagales > Iridaceae > Iris > Iris pallida. The sequence continues at coordinate 4,708,778 of JANAVB010036615.1, read as the reverse complement.
TAGTCATTTTCAGATTTTTATGGTTTTGATCTATTAAATTCCCTTGTTTTCAAGTTTTGATGGTTCCATGTGGTAGAGAATTTCCTTCTACCCAATTTTGACCTTTGGAAAGTTGGATTTGGACTTGTTTTGACCAAGTTATGGACTTTGGAAGCTTAGGGTTCAACCATGGAGTTCCTGCTGTTTGGAGAAGACAGTGAGCAGTGCGTGAGCTTTTTAGCTTGCGTCACTTTGCTGTGCGCGCTCTTTAGCGCAGCACAGTAGACCCCATACGCTGCCTTTTGGAGCGTATGTCTTGCATACGCTCGCTTGCTTGACAAGGAGTCGTATGGAGTCCATACGCTGCCTTTTTCGAGCGTATGACTTGCATACGCTCACTTGGATAGCCATGAGTCGTATGGAGTCCATACGCTGCCTTTGGAGGCGTATGACTCGCATACGCTCGCTTGTGTGACAAGGAGTCGTATGGAGTTCATACGCTGCCTTTTTGGAGGCGTATGACTCGCATACGCTCGCTTGTGTGACAAGGAGTCGTATGAAGTTCATACGCTGCCTTTTTGGAGCGTATGTCTTGCATACGCTCACTTGTGTGACAAGGGGTCGTATGGACCTCATACGCTGCCCTTTGTGAGCGTAGGCTTACCTGAGCGTAGGCTTACCTGAGCGTAGCTTGACTTGAGCGTAGCCTGACCTGAGCGTATGACTTTTGCACTGAGCGTATGGCCTTGGCTGACTTGGTCTTATGTCAGCATGTCACTTTGGTTTTATTTTCCTTAAGCTTGGCTCTTCTATAGCCCTGTATATTGATATTTTATTAGATATTTTACGCCCATTTTATATCCTTACGCCTATTGTCATGAACTTGATAATCATAAATTTATTTAATAGGTTTGTTAATAATAATTGAACACGACATGGCAGGACAAGCATACCTGACATGATTATCTCGAATTACTGTTGCGACGGCTAACGTGACATGAACCGACAAGAATGACTAACCTGGACACCGTGGATGATTGCGTTTGCACAATAAACCAGTATTGTCTTGCATCATGTCTAGGATGGGATCCCTGAGTACCACGGTCAGGGATACCTACTGTAATTAACTAAGAGTAATAAACTAGAATAATTCAGTAGACATGAAGAGATTCCCAGCTACAGGCAATCCCGTTATCTGGGCACATTAAGTAGACTTGTAGCCTACCGACGAGTAGGGCACACTTCCAGCACACAGTCATGTGGTGCATCCTTCATAAATGGACATTCGACCTGGATAACTTGGATGGTCTGCAGGGCTTGTGGCTGTTGAAATAATCTCATTGCATCTTTCTAGTAACTAGGCCTGTGATAACCCTAGCTAGTTAAAGTATCAAGCCGTACTTTTGATTGGCCGTGATTGATTGAATGAAGTTATTCCAGCTTAGTCTTATCCTGATCCTGTGCAAGATCGTGACAAGACACGATTATTGATGCTTGCCTTAACAATAACGATCGGGGGACCAGTTCTGTTCAGGCGAAGGTTACAACCCCGGTCCTTGTTTGGTTTAAGGGTTGTAACCTGGCTCTCGGAACAGTTCTGTGTCTTCCCTTCGGTTATTGTCTTATTTGTACCCCGTGCCATGCTTGTCATGTTCTATCTTACTTCAGCAACATGATTATCTATAATGGCCTTAACAATAAAGATCAGGAGTCCAGTTCTGTTCAGGCGAAGGGTTACAACCCCGGTCCTTGTTTGGTTTAAGGGTTGTAACCTGGCTCCCGGAGCAGTTCTGTGTCTTCTCTTCGTTTATTGTCTTATTACCTTATCCATAGTATTTGAGACGAATTTCCATTCAGGTGAAGGATTGCAACCCCGGTCCTTGTTTGGTTTAAGGGTTGTAGTCTGGCTACTTGAATGGTTTTCTCGTACTCAATTATTGTTGTTATTTCTGATAATTTAACTTTAATGTTCCTTACTATATGCTGGTTTTAGTTTCTAAGTGAAGCCACCTTTGTGGCACTTGCTCTTTCTTGGGTCTGACCCAGCTGGTTTTGTGTGGCCAGATATCGGAGCAGCTCCAGAGGATCCACCGATCTTCCAGCCAGATGGTGACCACTAGACGGAACCCTGGCAATGAGTGGATTTCTTTTTGTCCTCCCACTTATTTGTAAAAATTATTCTTTTGAGGCGTTTAGCCGACGAGCACGTGTTAGCTCGATTGCATCTTTATTTATTGTCTGCCTACGGGCTGTAACATGATTAACAGATCCTAGGGTTGATCATGTATGACTAAACTCTTGCTAGTCCTAACATTTTGTAACGACCAGCTTCATGATCAGCTGAATATGTAATGTTTGGGATGCCTTACTATTGTATATTTAATGATCATACATCTTGTGACTTTTACTTACTTGCTTGTGATTGAGACACTAAGCTTGTTCATGACCTTAAGAGACTGTTGGCTTGTAGATAAACCCTCATGTATCTAGACAGCCGTGACCGTATAGCGAGATGGATTCTATTTCATATATGTAGCTGGCTATGTCTGCCCCCGCTCTCCAGTATTCTGGTTCTGGGGCGTGACATGGTTTAAGTGGTGGCCCATGCAGGTCTTGTAAATCAAGATATGTGAGGGTTTGCCGAATAGATGTCTCAATCAGTATTCGTCCTTGATCTCTGGTCGTATCTTCTGAATCCCTGGATTCTTGTCCTGAATCATATGCTTGTATCGTTGATCTGTCCTGGTCCTTCCTTATTGTTCCCTATGTCTTCTTCTTCAGCGGCATTGTTCGTGGTCCTACTGACCAGCAAGGCGGAGCACCTCTCGCGGACCAGCAGCAACCTGGAGATTAAGCCCAGCATTCCGGAGTAGCCTCTAGAGTCGTGCCTTCTGGCGGAGAGCCACCAGTCCAGCCAGTTCAACCAGTAGAACATGATGACGGCACTTTGGTAGGACTCGTCAGGACCTTGATAGCTTCCCAAGACCGGCGTGGAGATGCCTTGCACCAGGCAGTGACGGATGCTTTGACCCGGGGTGGTCATCAGGGTAACAGCACGGCCAACAGCTTCAAGCGCCTAAACCCTCCATTCTTCGACGGCAGCGAAGATGCGATCGCCGCGGATACTTGGCTTCAGGATACCGAAGTGATTCTAGAAGCAGTCAGGACTCCAGAAAACGAAAAGGTGGCGGTAGTGCGCCTGCAGTTGTTAGATCTTGCCCGCAGTTAGTGGGCGGCACAGGCCGAGGGATTAGTGGCACCCATTGCTTGGGCAGTGTTCAGAGAGAGATTTCAGACGAAGTATTTTGATGCTGTGGCTCGGTATGACTTGCAGACGAGGTTTACCAACCTAAAGCAAGGAGGCAGAACAGTCGATGGTTATGCATCTGAGTTTTCTAGACTCAGTAGGTTTGCCCCCACCTTGGTGGCAACCGAGTTTGATAGGGCCCAGCAGTTCCAGCAGGGGCTATATTTGGAGATTTTACTAGTAGTTGAGCAGTTCGAACACCAGACGTTCGATGCAGTATTGAGGGCGGCTAGGAGGCATGAGTACACCTTCCAGCGGATCGTGGATAGGACCGAAGGTAGGAAGCGGTCCCACAGTCAGATGCACCAATCATCAGCTCCAGCCCCGGCAGCTAGAGGTTTAACTATTGGAACTCCGAGGCGGGCGACCTCGATGACGTCGGTTCAGCATTCTACCCCGACGTACCCTCAGCAACAGAAGCAGAAGCAGTCTTCCGCAGTGGGATGTTCACACTGCGGGAAGCCAGGACATGTGGTGTCAGAGTGTCGCAGAGCACAGGGATTGTGCTTGGTTTGTGGTGCCCCGGACCACAGGGTTGGGAACTGCCCGAACAGGGGGAGTTCATCAGCTTTCTCTGGTCCTTCAGTTAGAGGACCAGCGCCAATCCAGCAGCAGCAGCAGTTGCAGTACCCGCTCCCTAGGCCATTGCTGATGCAGGCCCAGGCATTCCAGCAGCAGAGACCTCAGTAGTATGCTCAGGCCCAAGCCCTGATCCAGAGCAGACAGAGGAATTTTCAGCAGAGGGGACCTGCCCCTAGAGGACATGGTCAAGTGCTGGCCTTGACCATGGGAGAAGAAGGAGTAACACCAGGTAAGGTAGTGGCAGGTACTATTCTCGTCAACACCTTTCCAGCTTCAGCTTTATTTGATTCGGGTGCATCGTATTCATTTATGTCTGCACGATTCGCGACACGGATAGGATTGGAGCCCGAGTCGTTATCAGTAAGGCTCAATATACTCACTGGTAACGAACTTGTGGGAGTCGATAGAGTATTTTCCTCGTGTCGAATCGTAGTTAGCAGTAGAGAGTTTCCCGCTAGATTGATAGAATTCCCGATGGCCGATTATGATGTAGTCTTAGGGATGGATTGGTTGAGGGACAAGTATGCTAGGATAGACTGCCACATTGGCAGGGTTGTTTTTAGCATTCCAGGAGAGTCGGAGTTTTCTTTCTCTCGAGGCGAGGTTGAGCCTTCTCCTCCAGTATTGTGGATGGCAGTAGCAGCAGTTCAATTGCCCAGGATAGTGGATGAGTTCCCAGATGTTTTTCCAGAAGAGCTTCCAGGTATGCCGCCAGAGCAAGAGATTGAGTTCACCATAGACTTGATTCCCGGGACAGCCCCGGTATCAGAGAGAGTCTACAGGATGGCGCCATCAGAGTTGGAGATCTTGTACAACATGATTGAAGAGCTTAGAACCAAGGGATTCATTCGTGCTAGTGGATCGCCTTGGAGAGCCCCGATGCTTCTTGTAAAAAAGAAGGATGGTATGTCCAGATTATGTGTAGATTATCGTACCTTGAACTCAGTGACAATCAAGAACAGATACCCTCTTCCGAGGATAGATGACTTGTTTAATCAACTTAAAGGGGCAGCTATATTCTCGAAGATTGACTTGCGCTCAGGATATCATCAGATCAGAGTCAGAGAGCAGGATATCCCGAAGACAGCTTTCAGATCGAGATACGGGCATTGGGAGTTCCTTGTTATGCTATTTGGAGCAACCAATGCACCGGCAGTATTCATGGACCTCATGAATCGCATTTTCATGCCTTACTTGGATCAGTTTGTGATCGTATTCCTAGACGACATTCTGGTCTACAGCAAGAATGAGGCGGAGCATGACCAGCATCTCAGGGTTGTTCTTCAGATACTCAGGGAGCACCAGTTATATGCCAAGTTCAGTAAATGCGAGTTCTGGCTCGATCGCATTTCGTACTTGGGTCATATCATCACCAGAGGACGAGTAGAAGTGGATCCCCAGAAGATCGTGGCCATTGAGTCATAGCCGGTGCCCAGCACAGTTGCAGAGGTTCGTAGTTTTCTTGGATTGGTCGGCTACTACCGACGATTTGTTTCGGACTTCGCTCGGATCTCGGCGTCGCTGACCCAGTTGACCCGCAAGGATGCACAGTTTGCTTGGACAGCAGAGTGCCAGGAATCTTTTGAGAAGTTGAAGCGAGGCTTAATGACGGCTCCTATTCTCACGCTTCCTGATGGGACCGGAGGATTTTTGGTATACTGTGACGTTTCAGGCAGAGGTTTAGGATGTGTTCTGATACAGCATGGGAAGGTAATAGCTTATGCATCACGGCAACTTCGTGATCATGAGAGGAATTACCCAACCTATGACTTGGAGCTGGCAGCAGTGGTGTTTGTACTTAAGTTGTGGAGGCACTATTTGTATGGAGATAGGGTGGAGATCTTCACCGACCACAAGAGCTTGAAATATGTTTTCATCCAGAAAGATCTTAACATGCGTCAGAGGAGATGGCTGGAGCTACTTGTGGATTATGATGTCAACCTGCAGTATCATCCTGGGAAGGCCAATATCGTAGCAGATGCATTGAGCAGGAGAGCCGGAGCTTATTTCCTAACAGCACAACCAGAGCTGTTAGCGAATCTTCAGAAGATGGGTATTGAAGTTGTTCTCCCTTCCAGTGTGGCGTTGATGGCCAGCATGCAAGTTCAGTCCACTATAGTCGAGAGGATCCGGATGGCGCAGTCGGCAGATCTCAAGCTTCAGCGACTCAGAGCAGAGTGTGAGGCGGGACGAAGACCAGAGTTATGCGTTCATGAGGATGGTACACTTCGACATGGTAAGCGTCTTTGTGTACCCAGCGGAGATATCCGGCAGGAGGTCATGGCAGAAGCTCATAGTTCGCAGTATTCCATCTATCTGGGAAGTACGAAGATGTACCGTAATATCCGGCAGCATTTCTGGTGGAATGGCATGAAGCGGGAGATAGCTCGGTTTGTCTCTCGGTGTTTGGTTTGCCAACAAGTTAAAACTGAACATCAGAGACCGGCAGGACTGCTTCAGCCCTTGCCGATTCCAGAGTGGAAGTGGGAGAATGTGACCATGGATTTCGTGACTGGATTACCTAGATCCCCAGCTGGTAGAGATGCTATTTGGGTTATAGTTGACCGGCTCACGAAAGTGGCTCACTTTCTTCCATTCAGAGTTGGTCAGTCGACGGCTCAGCTAGCGGCAATGTATCTTAGACAGATTGTCAGATTGCACGGTATGCCAGTTAGCATCACCTCGGACCGAGATTCCAGATTTACATCGCACTTTTGGCGTAGCCTGCAGGCGAGTTTAGGAACTCATCTCCAGTTCAGTTTAGCATATCAGTCGCAGACAGATGGACAGTCGGAGCGCACGATCCAGACTCTTGAAGACATGTTGCGGTCTTGCACACTTGACTTCGGTGGTTCATGGAAAGATCATTTGTACCTGGTAGAATTCTCGTACAATAATAGTTTCCAGGCCAGTATCCAGATGGCCCCGTTCGAGGTGCTGTATGGCAGGAAGTGCAGATCCCCACTATCCTGGGATGATGTTGGAGAAAGACAGATGCTTGGTCCAGAATTGATTGCTCAGACCATTGAAGTGGTCAGAAGGGTCAGAGATCATCTTCGAGTTGCCCAAGATCACCAGCGCCATTGGGCCGATTCTCATCGGTGCCCTCTCGAGTTTTCGGTCGGCGATCATGTATTCCTGAGGATTTCGCCCAACCGTGGCGTCATTCATTTCGGCGTACGGGGAAAGCTTAGTCCTAGGTATATAGGGCCGTTCGATATCCTAGAGCGAGTAGGAGATGTATCATATCGTCTCGCTCTTCCACCGTCGCTAAGCGAGGTGCATGACGTGTTCCATGTATCCCAATAACGATGGTATATTTCGGACCCGACACATCCTGGATCATTCGGAATTGGTTGTTGGTGCCAACCTTTCGTATGAAGAGAGGCCCGTGTCTATATTGGACCGGAGAGAGAAGATCCTCAAGAACAAGACTATCAAGTTAGTCCGAGTTGCTTGGGGTCATCACTCTTTGGGGGAGTCAACGTGGGAGCGTGAGGATGATATCCGATCGCGATATCCCGACTTGTTTGACTCGTGAGGTATAATGTCTTTCTTATGCCTCATGCCTTCGATTCCCTGCTTGAATGAGTGTTTGTCTGCCTAGTTATAGCTTGCATATGATTAATATAGCTTTTCATTGCTCCTCTAGCCTCTTGATTAAATTCCGAGGACGGAATTCTTTTAAGGTGGGTAGAGTTGTAATGCATGTTGTTCGTATTACGTATTTGGAATACGTATACGTATTTTCTCTTGTATTTGTATATCTCCTTGGTTTGGCTTGGCTTGTTTACTCTCGGTTTGGGTTGGCTTGGTTCGGCCGGCCCACTGCTTGGTTCATCATGGGCCAAGGGTGGAACACCTTAGCCTATACTGCTCCTTCATTTCCACCACAACCCCCCTCTTTATTATCCCCACCAACCTTCTCTCTCCTCCATAATTCTCATTTACTTCTCCTTTCCCCACCATTACTCTTCTCCACCAACCAAGAAAACCCTAGCCTAGGCAAATGCAATCTTGCTTCATGAAGAAACCCACCATTTTTATTGTTCTATCCTCTTCTTTGCAACTTTCTAATCCACATTAAAACTTGTCATTTTCTATTTGGAAGCTTGGATTTTTATAGATCTAGAATTTAGTCATTTTCGGATTTTCATGGTTTTGATCTATTAAATTCCCTTGTTTTCAAGTTTTGATGGTTCCATGTGGTAGAGAATTTCCTTCTACCCAATTTTGACCTTTGGAAAGTTGGATTTGGACTTGTTTTGACCAAGTTATGGACTTTGGAAGCTTAGGGTTCAACCATGGAGTTCCTGCTGTTTGGAGAAGACAGTGAGCAGTGCGTGAGCTTTTTAGCTTGCGTCACTTTGCTGTGCGCGCTCTTTAGCGCAACGTAGTAGACCCCATATGCTGCCTTTTGGAGCGTATGTCTTGCATACGCTCGCTTGCTTGACAAGGAGTCGTATGGAGTCCATACGCTGCCTTTTTCGAGCGTATGACTTGCATACGCTCACTTGGATAGCCATGAGTCGTATGGAGTCCATACGCTGCCTTTGGAGGCGTATGACTCGCATACGCTCGCTTGTGTGACAAGGAGTCGTATGGAGTTCATACGCTGCCTTTTTGGAGGCGTATGACTCGCATACGCTCGCTTGTGTGACAAGGAGTCGTATGAAGTTCATACGCTGCCTTTTTGGAGCGTATGTCTTGCATACGCTCACTTGTGTGACAAGGGGTCGTATGGACCTCATACGCTGCCCTTTGTGAGCGTACGCTTACCTGAGCGTAGGCTTACCTGAGCGTAGGCTTACCTGAGCGTAGCTTGACTTGAGCGTAGCCTGACCTGAGCGTATGACTTTTGCACTGAGCGTATGGCCTTGGCTGACTTGGTCTTATGTCAGCATGTCACTTTGGTTTTATTTTCCTTAAGCTTGGCTCTTCTATAGCCCTGTATATTGATATTTTATTAGATATTTTACGCCCATTTTATATCCTTACGCCTTTTGTCATGAACTTGATAATCATAAATTTATTTAATAGGTTTGTTAATAATAATTGAACACGACATGGCAGGACAAGCATACCTGACATGATTATCTCGAATTGCTGTTGCGACGGCTAACGTGACATGAACCGACAAGAATGACTAACCTGGACACCGTGGATGATTGCGTTTGCACAATAAACCAGTATTGTCTTGAATCATGTCTAGGATGGGATCCCTGAGTACCACGGTCAGGGATACCTACTGTAATTAACTAAGAGTAATAAACTAGAATAATTCAGTAGACATGAAGAGATTCCCAGCTACAGGCAATCCCGTTATCTGGGCGCATTAAGTAGACTTGTAGCCTACCGACGAGTAGGGCACACTTCCAGCACACAGTCATGTGGTGCATCCTTCATAAATGGACATTCGACCTGGATAACTTGGATGGTCTGCAGGGCTTGTGGCGGTTGAAATAATCTCATTGCATCTTTCTAGTAACTAGGCCTGTGATAACCCTAGCTAGTTAAAGTATCAAGCCGTACTTTTGATTGGTCGTGATTGATTGAATGAAGTTATTCCAGCTTAGTCTTATCCTGATCCTGTGCAAGATCGTGACAAGACACGATTATTGATGCTTGCCTTAACAATAACGATCGGGGGACCAGTTCTGTTCAGGCGAAGGTTACAACCCCGGTCCTTGTTTGGTTTAAGGGTTATAACCTGGCTCTCGGAACAGTTCTGTGTCTTCCCTTCGGTTATTGTCTTATTTGTACCCCGTGCCATGCTTGTCATGTTCTATCTTACTTCAGCAACATGATTATCTATAATGGCCTTAACAATAAAGATCAGGAGTCCAGTTCTGTTCAGGCGAAGGGTTACAACCCCGGTCCTTGTTTGGTTTAAGGGTTGTAACCTGGCTCCCGGAGCAGTTCTGTGTCTTCTCTTCGTTTATTGTCTTATTACCTTATCTATAGTATTTGAGACGGATTTCCATTCAGGTGAAGGATTGCAACCCCGGTCCTTGTTTGGTTTAAGGGTTGTAGTCTGGCTACTTGAATGGTTTCCTCGTACTCAATTATTGTTGTTATTTCTGATAATTTAACTTTAATGTTCCTTACTATATGCTGGTTTTAGTTTCTAAGTGAAGCCTCCTTTATGGCACTTGCTCTTTCTGGGGTCTGACCCAGCTGGTTTTGTGTGGCCAGATATCAGAGCAGCTCCAGAGGATCCACCGATCTTCCAGCCAGATGGTGACCACTAGACGGAACCCTGGCAACGAGTGGGTTTCTTTTTGTCCTTCCACTTATTTGTAAAAATTATTCTTTTGAGGAGTTTAGCCGGCGAGCACGTGTTAGCTCGATTGCATCTTTATTTATTGTCTGCCTACGGGCTGTAACATGATTAACAGATCCTAGGGTTGATCATGTATGACTAAACTCTTGCTAGTCCTAACATTTTATAACGACTAGCTTCATGATCAGCTGAATATGTAATGTTTGGGACGCCTTACTATTGTATATTTAATGATCATACATCTTGTGACTTTTACTTACTTGCTTGTGATTGAGACACTAAGCTTGGTCATGACCTTAAGAGACTGTTGGCTTGTAGATAAACCCTCATGTATCTAGACAGCCGTGACCGTATAGCGAGATGGATTCCATTTCATATACGTAGCTGACTATGTCTGCCCCCGCTCTCCAGTATTCTGGTTCTGGGGCGTGACAGAAATACTATGTATAAAAAAAAAGAGACAATGAAAATAAAGTTTCCTTTATATTTATTTTTGTTCAAGACAAAAGATTAAGGACGAGGGCCACTCCCTTCCTTATTGAATACATAGTCAGCCAATGCATAGAAGGCATCGTTTCCTGAACTCATGAAAAATTTGCAGACAGCCATCCTCGATGCTTCTTCACGAGTTTTTCCTGGCTCTACTAAGAAAGCAAGAATATCTTGGGGTGGCTTGGGCGTAGAAGAGCTTCCACCTATTTTGGTTGGGCCTGATACAGTGGGTTCAACGGGGCACGTCTCAACGATGTCCTCAACTTTCCTGGAGACTTCATTCTTTTGCTGCATATCCTTGGAAGACATTTCCAATAGAGGAGTGGAAATAAGAATGAAATATTACAAAGAGTTTTCGCCTATTTATAGGAGAGATCTGTTGATGGACCAGTCTCTGAAAACAACCTTTCATTCCCGAAACGGTCTATCCGTCCATTCTATCGGGTTCATTCAGTTAATTATGGAATTGAATCAATGTTCTCTTTTCCCGAAAGTTACGTTGATTCATTCATACATTGATATGGACCTATATGCTCATGACATCTGTCTCCTTATTCCGCGGCTACCAAGGTTTGGTTAAGCTGGTTTCTTGTCTCCCGGGAGAGGGATTTTAAATCTTCTATTTTATCAGCTGATTAAAAAGTGGGATTCGTTATTTATCATGTCTTCATGACCTCTGAATAAATATTAAATCCAATTACTTTTCTTATCTATCATTTCCATCCGACCTCTGCATAGAAATTAATCTAATTTTCTTTTGAGTCCTTATATACTGTCATGTCCATATTACCTCTGATAGTATTGTATACTCTAAAAACAGAAAACAAGATTTCATTATCTATCATGTCCATATCACATCCACATAGATACAAATCATTGAGCATAGAAGACTTATCATTTTCATTCACATATCATCAAAAAAGTCTATTACATTTCTTAGACTTTCTTACAAGTTATAATAGAAATCTATTACATTCTTGGATTTTCATTCTATACACACAACGATAGCCTAATGGAGATCTATTTCTTCTTTGGATCTTCTTCGTCGGATTCGTTGTTGGTGTCAATTCCTTGCTGTCCAAGCCTTTGTGGCGACCAGAACAGAAGGAATCAAACTCTGGTCTTCTCTCTCAGACGAGAGGAGAATCCCAGAGTGTGGCAGCCCGAAGACATGTTGCTGCCAATACAACTGGTGGAGGAGTGGCGGCACCTCAAAGGAGATAGGAATGTATCCAGCATTGGGATACAATTCCTAGTCCTGCCGTGAAAAGAACTCTACTACCCGATTTCTCGAGATAGAGTTGACTCCACCATCCAACTCTCCGTGTATAAAGGCTCTTCCTACCAACAGAGGAAGACTCTTTTATCTCATAAAGACTTCTGAGTTGTCTGATTTGCGCGTCAAAAGCGCATAAGCTCCCCGATGTTGATGTCAGAAGGACGCTCTTCACAGTGTCAAAGTCACCAATGCCGGTTCTGGAAAAGCTCTTTAGCCAAACTTCTGCAGAAAACAACAAAGAAGAAGTGTTTTAAACAGAAGTACCAACAGATGCGTATGAGACGCTAACTAAACAGATGCTCATGCGTCTTGTTTCATCTTCAACAGACTATAAGGCATTTTACGCCAGCGTCTCAGGTATATCACTATTCAGCAAGGCTTTTACGCTAGTGCTTCAGCAAGGCTTTTATGCTAGTGCTTCAGCAAGGCTTTTACGCTAGTGCTTCAGCAAGGCTTTTTACGTCGGTGCTTCAGGTGTACCACTATTCAGCAAGGCTTTTACGCCAGTACTTCAGAAAATTCAAAATGCAGATAATTGCTTACGATCAGACTTACCACTTAGGTCAAATGGTTTGGCTCTAATAGTGGATGAAGCTACATCTGGTGATCGGGCGTACAAAGGAACGCCATTGGAAAGCATCGCCATTGTCATTTGTTGGAGAACGACATTGCAAAAAGCTATCTTCAGAGGAATGAGAATAAGAATATATAAAACATTCTCGGCTATTTATAAAGACTGAAGAAACTGTTGGGAGTCTATTTCGGGAAAAGATCCTATTAAAAGGCTCTCGTGACCACAAGACAAACGCCACGTGTCGGTTTGTTTCTTGGGAATGAACAACCATAGAAGCAGTCAAAAGAAGTGTTGAACAGTTCTATGTACCATCAGACGAGATTAACATCAAAACTTTATTTATAAAAAGGGGGGAGTGGACCCCTACATATAAGAGAGTCGCAATACATGGAATGTCATTTTTTCTCTCCTTCGTCGGACTAACGAAGGGAGGCACCTAACTCGCGCATGTTGCGAATCCCGGAGCGACGCATCAGATTTAAAAATGCTTCTGCAGTTCCTGAGCCATCATATGCAGTCGGGGGACCACCATCGATGCGACTGAAGACTGCTGGAGTTAATCCGAAGCACTCTACAAAGCTGCGTGCTCGCTCAAAGTCAATCCTTGAGCCCGAAGCCTCTTCATTGTTAATCTCCTTCTTTGGCGCCATGTCACTATGGAGATGAATGACAAGAGTGAAGAATTTCTCCTCATTTATACGATTAAACCAACTCTCCATATTCCTCATTGGAAACTGTTCATTATTAATGCAAACTCCGGGAAGCGAAAAGGCATTCGTAAGTGTTGACCGACACTATTGGAAATTACGCCGACTGTTGGATGTCCCCGCTTTTACGCGGATGACTGTTGCATATCCCGAATTTTACGCTGACTGGTCAAAACTCAATTTTTACGCTTCTGTTCAAAGTATTCCAAATTTTGGAGATATTTGAAAACTTTGAAGGGGGTCTTGTAGGAGCGTAAAAAGTGCTTCAAAGAAAGAGTCAAAGTGATAGATCATTCTACTCCAATTGATCTACTTTACGCTGCATAGAGGCTAAATACTTTACGCCCAAGACAAGGCTATCAGGCAGATCATTTTACGCTCAGGTCTACACCCATGACTTTTACGCCAAGGGCAGATCAGCTACTTTTACGCTGGACAAAGCTGTCAAGTCTCGCATTTAATGCAAACTCTGACATGGAGATATTAATGATGGCATATATCACAAAAATCAAAGGAATTTGTTTTTACACAGAGACCAATGTTGTCGTTTAGTATGTGGATTGAGCTACTTTACGCTCACACTATGGCTCCTTTACGCATGAAGACTATACGAGCCTTTACGCTCAACAGTTGACGTGTGCGTAAAGTCTATTTGAGCTACTTTTACGCTCAAGGTTATTTAACAACCACTTTACGCAGGAAGTCTATGACAGGGCTGTTTTACGCCTAGTCCACTGCTTTACGCTCAGAGTACATTGGGGTCGTTTTACGCCCTATTCTTCTTCATCAGTTGAGAACGTGGTCTGCCTACATGGCTTTCATGCTACACATCTCGAAGAACGTGTGTACGTGCATCCTATCCTTACTAAAATGATGGGACACGTGTCAATATATACAGACGATGACTTCAGTCGTGGGTGACAGTTGTTAGCGTAAAGGCGGAACTTTTGCTGAGTTTTTACGCACAAGAGCCCAAGTCTATAAATAGACTGATTTTTCTCACATAACAGACACACAGAGACAGGAGAAAAGACAGAGAGATTAGAACTCAGAGATTTTTTTTTCTCTGGAGCATTTTTCTTCAGCCTTTCTTTCAGAACAGAGTGAAGCAAAGCAGGAAAGCATTCGGCCTCGCCATCAGTGCCCAAGTGCATCGATACCTTTCTAGTGACTTAGTTCTTCCAAGTTGTTCATCTTCAAGCAGCGATCTTCATCATCATCGTATGGTCCAAGGAACAAAGTGATCATTTACAGATCAGACTTCTACAGCAATACTTTTCCAGAATCAAATTTGTACTTTTTCTCGTTTTATTTTCAAAATCCGATTTCCAGGCATTTTGTTAAGTGAAACAGGGTTCATCACCAGTATCCCGGGCTTGCTATAGAGTGAACCCCAAGGAGGCCGTAGAGATGAAAGAGCAGATTGATGACCTATTGAAAAAGGGTTTCATTCGATCTAGCGCTTCTCTATGGAGAGCGCCAGTGCTCTTTGTGCCTAAGAAGGATGGTACAGTTCGGTTATGTATTGACTACCAGGCCTTGAATGCCATCACCATTAAGAACAAATATCCTCTGCCCAGGATAGATGATTTGTTCGACCAGTTGAGTGGGGCGAAGATGTTTTCCAGGATAGACTTGAGATCCGGGTACCACCAGGTGAAGGTCAGGGCAGCAAACATCCAGAAGACGGCGTTCAACACGAAGTACGGGCAGTACGAGTTTCTGGTGATGCCATTTGGTCTCACAAATACGCCAGATGTCTTTATGAATTTGATGAATAATACATTTCACCAGTATCTGGATAAGTTCGTCGTAGTATTTATCGACGACATCCTGATATACTCGAAGACGCCGAAGGAGCATGCAGAGCACTTACGGATAGTTTTGGGGATTCTGAGGCAGGAGAGATTGTATGCAAAATTGTCGAAGTGTGAGTTCTTTTTAGACCGAGTGGATTTTCTCGGCCATGTAGTTACTGGAGAGAGAATCTCGGTGGATCCTAGGAAGATTGCTGCAGTTGAGACATGGAAGGCTCCGACGTCAGTTTCAGAGATCAGGAGTTTTCTGGGTTTAGCCGGCTATTATAGAAAGTTCGTCCAGGACTTTGCTAGGATAGCTGAATCCATGACGAAGCTGACGCGGAAGGACGCAGAGTACATCTGGTCAGAAGACTGCCAGGCAGCGTTTGAGGAGCTGAAGAGGAGGCTGACGATCGCTCTAGTTCTAACTTTACCTTCAGGTTCTGGAGGTTTTACCATATCCAGCGATGCTTCAGGAAAGGGGCTAAGATGTGTCCTACAGCAGCATGGGAAAGTGATTGCTTATGCATCTAGCCAATTACGGACTTATGAGCGGAATTATCCTACCCAAGACCTAGAGTTAGCTGCGGTGATCTTTGCACTCAAGTTATGACTTTACCTTCAGGTTCTGGAGGTTTCACCATATACAGCGATGCTTCAGGAAAGGGGCTAGGATGTGTCTTACAGCAGCGTGGGAAAGTGATTGCTTATGCATCGAGGCAATTACGGAATCATGAGCAGAATTATCCAACCCATGACCTAGAGTTAGCTGCGGTGATCTTTGCACTCAAGTTAGGGTAACATTACTTATACGGAGAGCGTGCAAAAAATCTTCACTGACCACAAGAGCTTGAAGTATGTGTTCACGCAGAAAGAGCTGAACATGAGGCAAAGACGATGGTTGGAGTTGATGAAGGACTTCGACATCGATTTATAGTATCATCCCGGAAAGGCAAATATGGTGGCGGATGCGCTGAACAGGCATCCGATGGCATGGTATCTGATGATAGATCGGCATTTGCGGGAAGATCTGGAGAAGCTCGGTATCGAGCTAGTTCGGCTAGGATCAGTGATACAGATGATGGCGCTTGACATTCAGTCAGGTTTGATGGAGCAGATCAGGGAGGCACAGTCTACAGATGAGAGCCTTCGCAGACTTCGAGCCCAGGCTTTAGCTAGATTGCTGGATGACTTTACTGTAGCAGAGGATGGATCCTTGAGGCATGTCAGCCGATTGTGCGTGCCGAAGGGAGAGCTGATAGAGGCAGTCTTACAGGAGGCACACCGATCGAGATATTCTATTTACCCTGGTGATAACAAGATGTACAGTGACTTGCGGAAACATCTTTGGGGGTACGGGATGAAGAGGGATGTATCACGTTTTATTTCAAGATGCCTAGTTTGCCAGCAGGTCAAGACGGAGCGCCAGAAGCCA
Source organism: Iris pallida (assembly GCA_029216955.1). NCBI lineage: Eukaryota > Viridiplantae > Streptophyta > Magnoliopsida > Asparagales > Iridaceae > Iris > Iris pallida. Next base: position 4,692,341 of record JANAVB010036615.1, on the reverse strand, counting down.
GCTGATCTATTACAGCCGTTACTGTCACGCCCCAGAACCAGAATACTGAGAGCGGGGGACAGACACAGCCAGCTACGTACATTGAAGTGAATCTCACATCGCAATACGGTCACGGCTGTCTAGATGCATGAGGGTTTACTACAAGCCATCAGTCTCTTAAGGTCAATAACAAGCCTAGTGTCTCAATCTCAAGCAACAAGTAGATATAACAAGATGGTAGATCATCAGACATACAAAGTAAGGCGTCCCATACATTACATATTCAGATGATCATGAAGCTAGAAATACGAAGACTAGCAAGAGTTTAAGTCATACATGATCAACCTTCGGATTTGTCAATCATGCTACAGCCCGTAGGCAGACAGTAAATAAAGTTGCAAACGAGCTAACACTTGCTCGGCGGCTAAATGCCTCAAAAGAATATTTTTACAAGGGAGTGGAAGAGCAAAATAAAACCCACTCGTTGCCGGGGTTCCTTCTAGTGTTCACCATATGGCAGGAAGGTTGGGAGATCCTCGGTAGCTGCTCCGAAATCTGGCCATACAAAACCAGCTGGGTCAGACCCCAGAAAGAGCAAGTGCCACAAAGGAGGCTTCACTTAAGAACTAAAACCAGCATGTCAGCACATAAGTCATAGTTGAAATAATCATAAGACATGAGTTAAAGAAAACATGATGATAAACGATAAGATAACTAAAGGACTATTCCGGTAACCAAGTTACAACCCGTAAACCAAACAAGGACCGGAGTTGTAATCCTTCACCTGAACAGAACTTAGCCTCGAACTAATTATCGATAAAGTAAAGCATAAGCAAGCATGTCCGAAGGTATCCATGCACTGGATCCGGGCAAGACTAGACAAGATAGGACTCCATCCATCATTCACGGCAAAGCAAGAGTACGACTTGATACTTAACTAACTAGGGTTATCACAAGCTTAGTTACTAGCAAGATGCAATGAGGTATGCCTACGGCCACAAGCCCTGCAGACTATCCAGGTTATCCAGATGCAGGGTTCAAGCTTAGAGTTATCATGCCTTGTAAGGTGACTTGGATGCAACACACGATAGTGTGCATAGTAATCGTTTCATGTAGTACCCCACATAACAGTGAGCTGGAAATGTGCCCTACTCGTCGGCAGGCTACAAGTCCATCAAGGAAGACGCACAGATAACGGGATTGCTTATAGCCGGAATACCTCTCTATATGCTCTACTTGATCAATCTAGTCGTTAACCTAGTCAGATTCGGTATGAATCCCTGACCGTGGTAACCAGGGATACATGTCCTAGATATGATGCGAGACAAGACTGGTTGCTTATACAGGCATATTCAATACAATCATCCACGGTGTCAAGAATTCACTTAGCATGTCAGGTTAGCCGTCGCAACAGCGTATCAAGGTTATCGTGTCAAGATTACTTATCAAGGCAAGGGTGCGTCACGACGGACCACCATCAAGTATTATCATGTCAAATTACTGGTCAAGAGTGCACCACGGTGGATCACTAATCATGCAATTCCATCAGTAAGCCTTGGTCCGATTAACATTCATTAATACTGTCATGATCATATCGGGTTCATGTCAAGTTTATATCAAGGCGTAAGGATGTAAAATGGATGCAAATTCATAAAAGGGGAATATGGGGATATAAAGCACTCAAAAGGGGGGGAAGCAAGAGGTAGCGTACGCTCAGGACAGCATACGCAAGGGTCATGCGTACGCTCAGGCCAGGGCACGCAAAAGATACGCTTCCAACAGGAAGCGTACTCAAGGCTGCGTACGCAAAAGTCACGCTTCCAACAGGAAGCGTACTCAAGGCTGCGTACGCAAAAGTCACGCTTCCAACAGGAAGCGTACTCAAGGCTGCGTACGCAAAAGTCACGCTTCCAACAGGAAGCGTACTCAAGGCTGCGGCTCAGTGGCGTAAGCTAAAAAGCTCTGCATACTGCTCACTGTCTTCTCCAAACCAGTAAGAACTCCATGGTTAAATCCAAAGCTTCAAAATTTCATAACTTGGTCAGAACAAGTCCAAATCCAACTTTTCAAAGGTCAAAATTGGGTAGAAGAAAGTTTCCCACCACATGGAACAATCAAAACTTGAAAACAAAGAAGTTTGATAGATCAAAACCACCAAATCTGAAAATAACAAATTTCTAGATCTACAATATTTAAAGCCTCAAAATGGGAAATGAAAAGTTCTAATGTATCATAGAAACATGAGGAGAAGCTAATGGAACAATAAAATGGCTCTCTTGTAGAAGCAAGTTGTGCTTGCCTATAGGTGTGGAGAGTTGGGTGGAGAAAGAAGAAGAAGAATTTAATGGAGGAAGTAATGAAGAGAGAGAGAGTGTTGGTAGAGTTTTTATGAGGGTGGGATGTGGTGTGTTGAGGGTGGAGCATAGGCTAAGGTGTTCCAATACACATTAAACCAAACCGAACCAACCCAAACCAATTAAAACCGAGCCATCCCAAAATAAACCAAGTTAAACCATTACATGCTATGATGAACCTAATCAAGATTAAACTGAAATTAGCTAGCCAGGCAGGAAAAAATAAAATACATGTCAGGATTCCATATACGTTTACTGGAAATACGTAGAAACGAAAAACGGGGGTGACAGTTACCCATTCCCGAGTAGAAATAGAAACACATTACGATGGACTTCGTCTCAGGGCTTTCTCGTTCCCAAGGAGGAAAGCATGCCATTTGGGTTATCGTGGACAGGCTGACGAAGTGTGCACACTTCATACCCTTCAAGGTGGGGCTTTCCACTGAGAAGTTGGTAGAGCTATACATGCAGCAGATAGTGTGCTTGCACGGAGTACCAGTGAGCATCGTGTCGGACAGAGATAGCAGATTCATGTCCCACTACTGGAGGAGCTTGCAGGAGGAGTTGGACAGTCGGCTCAAGTTCAGTACGGCGTACCACCCGCAGACAGATGGACAGTCTGAGAGGACGATACAGACACTGGAGGATATGCTGGGGACCTGCGTACTGGACTTTGGCGAATCATGGGAGAGCCATCTGCACTTGGTAGAGTTTTCATACAACAAAAGCTACCAAGCCAGCATCAGTATGTCTCCTTTCGAGGCACTATATGGACGACGGTGCCGTACACCGCTCTTTTGGGATGATGTTGGGGAGAGAGTTATGCTTGGGCTAGAGATGATCACGGATGCAGTAGAGAAGGTTGGGATGATCAGAGACAGGATCAGAGTAGCTCAGCACAGGCAGAAACACTGGACCGATGCTAGTCGCAGGCCGATAGAGTTCGCTGACGGTGATATGGTGCTAGTGAAGATATCACCTACTAGAGGGACGATCCGGTTCGGACGAGGAGGCAAGCTGAGCCCCAGATACATCGGGCCGTTCGAGATACTTGGCAGGATCTGAGAGGTAGCTTACAGGGTTGCACTTCCACCCAACCTAGCAGGAGTTCACGATGTCTTTTACGTATCCCAGCTGAGGAGATATGTTCCGGACCCCAGCCATATGCTAGATCATTCAGAGTTGGAGATCGGGCCGAGCCTTGCAGTTACTGAGCAGCCAGTGAAGATATTAGACAGGAGGGAGAAGAGGATGAGGAACAAGGTTATACCCTTAGTACGAGTAGCTTGGAGCCGTCACTCTCCGGGTGAATCTACTTGGAAAAGGGAGTCGGACATGAGGGAGAGATACCCTTACATGTTCGACCCAAACGCTGCGAGGGAACCACCCATTCCCGCTTGATACCTTAGAGGTTAGTTTCGATCGTAGCGTTAGTTGTAAAACCCAAAACAAAATTTTCAATAAATTTTAAGATTTCCTTTTTAGTTCAATTAACAGTTAATAATTATTTTCTTGAAATTTCAAAACAAATCATGTATATATATACATATTAAATTTTTTTTATAATTAATTGAAAAGAAATTATTTTAACTTGAATATATATATATATATATATATATTTAAAAGAAGCTATAAGAGTAAAGAAAATAATTTTTACTAATAATTTAGAAATAAAAGAAATTATTTCTTTAAATTGATTTTATTGGTTTATTGGTAAAAAAAAATAAGAATAAAAAAATAAAATAAAATAGATGTTACTCCTAAGATTTGAACCCTCAACCTTCCCAACCAAGTCATAGGACACAACCACTACACCACCAAGTGTTGGTTGTCATAAAAGAATAGATTGTTTGTTATAGTATAATAGGGATGAAGCCCTTTACAAATTTAGAACGGATGAAACCATCCATTCTTCTTCCTCATCGGTTCCTTTCCGAAAGGAAAACCGTAAGAGTTATTTCTCCATCAATGGAGACTCTAGGGTTTCCATAACCCCATTCTCTCCCTATATAAATCCTCTCCCTCTCCATCTTTCTCCTCCACCACTCTCCCAAACTCAAATCCCCAAACCCTAGCCAGCCCGACACCGGCGACTTCTCGGCCGACCGCACCCGCGGATCTGCCCCCAGCGCGCCGCTCTCCACTTGCCGCGCCCACTGTCCCGCCGGCGCCCTCGGCCAACCGCCGACCCGCCCCGTGCGGCCTCTTCCCCGCCGAGCTCCTTTCAGCAACCACCTCGCGGATCTGTCCTAGCTCGCTGGCCCTTGGTCGAGCTTTTCTTCGTTGTTCCAGCACCCCTGTTGTGTCTTAGCTCCTGTGCCGCACGCTGTTTCCGTTGGCAGCCCTGTGCCCGGCCAGCGTCCAGCTTGTGCTCTTCGACGTTGTTCGATTTCGTGTTCGGTTCCATTTCTGGATTTCCGTTGTCAATTGGGTAACTTCTAATCTAGTAGTTTTCCCATTATTTTTCGTAGTATATGATGATATCTGGTCCAAACCAAATTCTTCGAGAATTCGGGATTTTGATAACGTAGTAGTTACGTTGCCGTTTCAGTTTTTCCGAAGTCTCTTCGGAAATATGGTTGCTGTTGATTTCTGGTTCTAAAATAATTTGGGTTTTTTTGGACAGAACTAAGTTCTGTGCCTATTCTCGGGTTTTTCGAGAATACTGAGGAATAATTCTGTTGGTTAGAGATTTTTGGCACTTGGTTTTTGAAGAATTTTGTGGCTATTTTCGGGAATTTTGGGAATTAGTTCTGTTGCAAATTTCTGAACATTTCGGAAATGATCCTATGGTTTTTGATGTGTTTTCGGGAATTCCGAGTCTGTTTCGGGAATTCTGATATTATTCTGGGTTTCCGATTTGGCTTAGGAAAATTATTTCTGTGGTTGTTTTATATAAATATTTTTGGGTATCCCTGGTTTGGGATTGTTTTTGCAGGTTGTAGCACAGTTTTCCAGTTTTTGGGTTGACCAAAAACAGAGGAAGTGCTGCCGGAATTTTTATAAAATTATAAAAATGATTTTGAAACAATTTTCGGAAATGATATTATTTTAGGGCGACGACCTTATCGGTCAACGGGCCCCAGTGAAATGCAAACGCACCGGTCTGTCCGGACGTTGAGGCAGAGTAGCTGTAAGTGAAGATTGGACCAGTTCTGAGACTCATAATATTTTATTTTTAAATTAGAAATTATTAGTTATTATTATTATGTAATTATGTAGGTAATTTACAAGACTAACATTTTCTTTCTCTTATTTTAATTCATGGAAATGTAAGGGCATAAGCTCATTTATTTATTTTTGTAAATTGTAATAAGTAGGAATTAGCTGTAGATTTCTGAGATTGTGAACGTGTAGGATTAATTAATATTAATATAAATTATTAGTTAGAAATTCACGATTTTCTCATTTAAAGAAAAGAAAATATATTTATATATATAATTATAAAATACTAATTTTTCCCAATAAATTGATAAAAACAAGTTTTCCGAAATAAAATATAAATTTAACACACTAGAAAAACGTGTTTTTAATTGTGTTAATACAAGACTAAAAATTAACTAGGAGACAAAATCTAGAAATTGTAACTAGGTAATTCTAGAGTTATGGTTTCTGAGACAAATTTCCGGAATGTAGGATTTCAAGGAAGAGTGTGACTGTTCAAATCCCGAAGTACCAATCTCGTCCAACTTGAGAAGTTTAAGGCAAGTACATTTATGTAAATTTACGATTATTTTAACAATCATTTCACTGCAATTTTAAACCACTGTTCTAACACGGACTCTTTCGGGAGTATTGACTGTACTGTTGGGGATGGGGGAGTAGAGTAGTGGATATGACCAATTCCAAAATTAGGATAACTGACTGTATTAGCTTTTCCCTCTTCACACGGGGACAAGCCATACCGTATCGCTAGGATACTACTGTAACCCAATCCGGTCATATTCATTACCTATTCACATCACTGTACTGTATTGTTTCAAAACTGTTCATCTTCAAACTGTTTAAAAGTGCATGATATTAATTGTCATTTTAATTATTAAAATTTGCATGAATTGTACTTTGCTCCTTTCCTGACTGGATCTCCGTAGGTACTACTGATGACCTGGAGATGCTGATCAATAGCTACTATGATCCTGATTTGTACCCGGCGGTACTTCCACCTGAGGAGGATGTTGTGGCGTCTCCATAGATGCTACTTTAGTTTGAGAGTTTAGTTGTTTTTTATGTTATTTCTAGTTTATGAATCCATGTAACAGAACAAGTTTTAAATTATCGTTTAAATAAATGTTGTGGCAAACTTAGTTTCAAATGTTGTTGATCACCTGCATATGGATTACAGCTTACTGCTGCCGTCTCATCAACGGTGCAGGCTGGGCATGATCCGATTCGACCCAAGTATTTGGGGACCGGGTCGTGACATGTTTTTAGTGGTGGCCCATGCAGGTCGATCAATCAACAACTTAGGAAAACCTAGGAAACAGTTAGAACACTAGAACATCAAATTGCCACAACATAGGACCGATATATATATATGTTAAATATTTTGCTTGATTATAGACGGGTAGGCTACCTTGCTTATGTTTATATCCTAAACCTTCCAGAGAATGGCCACTAACAATATCAATCCTGCTGACGATGGGTATCTTTTCCCTATCATACCGCATCTCCCTAATTAAGTCCGGATCCTACACCTCGGCAGCTGGCTGACCGTCCCCATAATACAACGACGGATCCATCATCTTCTCGGACAGAGATGCAGCCCCCTGTGGTTTCGCCCACTCCAGCTGCACCACCGGTGCCTGTGGACCCCACTGACCTCATAAGTCTGCTAAGAGGAGTGCTAGAAGCCCAGAGAACTCAAGCTGAAGCTCATCGCGAGCAGACGGCCATTATGAGAGAAGGCATGGAGAATGCCCATAGCGTAGCAATGGCTGTACTGGAAAGAGGAGAAGCAGTTCAACAGGAACCAAGGCCTGCCAAGGTAAACATAAATTTAAGGATTAATTTATGTAATAATAAGGCCATTTAATTAATGGAAATCATATTGTCAAGGTGGACGATATTGAGAGTTTTAAGAAGCAGAACCCTCGACCCTTCAAGGGAACCGAGGGAATCGTCTATGCTGATGAATGGCTCGACAGTATGGAGCGTCTCTTGAGCGTAGCTCGACTTCCAGAAGACCTCAAGGCCGAAGCAGTGGGACTCCAACTGCAGAATGTTGCAAGCACCTGGTATCGGAATGAACCCCGACTCCAGGATAGGCAGATTGACTGGGACACCTTCAAGAGGTTATTCCAGAGGAAGTTCTTTCCAACTTCAGAGTTGCGGGATATGGAGCGACAATTCCAGAACCTGAAGCAGGGCAACATGACTGTGGGAGAGTATGCTGCTAAATTCGGCCAGCTCAGCCGATTTGCCAAGAACCTGGTGGCTGATCCTGACGATCGTGCTGAAAGGTTCAGATATGGACTAAGAGAAGAGATCCGCACCCATGTGATCTCAGGCGGTGATAAGACTTATGAAAAGATCCTGGAACGAGCTCAAGACATAGAGAAGAGCCAACCTGCCCGTTCGAAGAGAGATTATCCTAGAACTAACAACTTCCAGGGTAATCAGAAGAAGCCCAACAACAACAGCAACAACAACAACCGTCCTCCCTACCAGCAGGCAAGGAACAATGACAAGGCGCCTCAGAGGCAGATTCCCGTCTGCGACTTTTGCAAGAGGCCGAGACATCTGGCAAACATCTGCAGGAAGAGGCTAGGGCACTGCCTAGTTTGTGGGTCTTTCACCCATCAAGTGAGGGACTGCCCTTTGTCAACTAACCGGACTAGAGCAACTCCGCAGAAAGGACCTCTGCCCACTCAGCAACAACAGTTTGGGCAACATCAACAGAAGACGGGGCGAGCTTTGTAACACCCACTTTTCCAAAATAAGGATAAATTTGAACTTTTGTATTTTAAATCATTAAAATAATTAATTTTAGTCATGGTATGATTTTTGGGGATTTTTAGTTATTTTAAAACTATTTAATTGAGTGAAATGTGAATTGGTGTTTTGCTAGTGTAACATTAGTCATACATGACCTAGAAGACTAATCATGACCAATGAGACCCAATCATGTATTTAGGATTTCAATTTTTACTTTTAAGCCTAGGGGTATTTGGTCATTTTGACACTTTTGTGAAATTGTGAACTATATTAATTAAATATGTGTTAGTTAAATTGTTGAGACTTGACCTAGAAGTTAGCCTAATCTAGATTGTTAATCATGACCCTAGAGACTAAGTTAGAGGGTTTCATTAAGTAATTACATTAGTGAAATATCTAGATATTTGTTAAAGATATTTTAGGCTAAAGGTTAAAGGATTTTACTTTAATTGTGAGCCCTTAGATTAGCTAAAAATTGTTGGAGAAACCTTAGCCCCTTATCCTAAACCCTAATCCTAACTTAATGGCAGCCAACACACATCCCCACCCCCTATAAATACATCCCATTAATCATTTGTACCATTTTTAATTCATTTTATTTGCCTCTTTTGTGTTCTTCCCTAAACTTCTCCCCAAATATCCAAATCAACTCCAAATTGAGCCAAACTTCTTGCATTGGGATCTCCTACCATTGAGGATGCTAAGGGGAGCTAGCTAGCAAGGTTGCACAAGCATTTGGCATCATCATTTGAAGAGAACACCCCCCTACCTTGGTTTTTATTGAGTTTTCACTCAATAGGTAACATGCCCTAAAACCTAGTAATATTGTGATTTCTCTTCATGAATGCATGCATCTAGGTACCAGGGATCTATAGGCTAAGTTTTGTAGGAATTAGATTGGGTTTGGTGTCCGTATCGGACACATATCTAGGTTAATATTCAAGTGTTTGAAGATTTGTCTCTGAGAATTAAATGTTATTGTTTTCGAAAACAAATTGCATCATCTTCTAGCCCTATAGGTGTAGATCTAGGAACCCTAGCTCTGAGCACAAATCCGTGCTGTTTTCGTGTCGAAAATTGACACGGACACGCTGCACGACGCTGTCGTGCAGTGTCCTGCTACCCGACCTAAATATCTTCCTGTTCTTGACACGTGGACACGTACAAATTGACACAGAGGAGGGGGCCATCACTGACAGACCCCCCCTCGAGTTTTATGACACGTTGTGTCATATCCGACACGTATTTGTGTGTGCACTGGATTTGTACTATGCGCGCACAGTACGATTTCAGGCTCAGATACGGCTTGATAAGTCGGACACGACATATGGGTTCGATTCAGGGTGCTAGGCCCCTAGCCCTACCCTAGGCGAACCCACATGTGAGATCACGAGATCTAATTCGTGTCGTGTCGTGTCCTAGACTCTCTGGAACACGTGCACGACACTGTCTGTTTGCAGACTTGTGTTTTGTGTAATTTGGCTGTTTGGACACGTCTGTGTCGTATTTATTGGACACATTATTTCTTGTGTGACACGTACACATATCCACAATGTACTACCAACCATTAACCATACCTATTAACTGTTAATTCATGTTGCAATGGGCAATTCTCCATTTTTTGATACTGTGTTCATTTCCTGAGAGTTTCAGAGTTAAATTGTTAATTGAATTGTTAAATAATGTAAATTGATACCCAATTATGATGTCTACATGTATGTACATGCCTGAGAATCAATCCTATATTCCTGAGTTTCATATGGGATATGCACTGGGGTTCAATATTGAGTTCGAGCACATACTGAACACAATCTCTGATACCTACACTGTTCAATATGTTCACAGGACTAAATTGCTTTAATTGGTCATTTAATGTTAATAAAGTGTTCAGTTTTCTTAATATGTTTAGTTGATAAAGTATTCAGTTGGTATATGTTAGGTTTGACTGTATACATATATGTATGTTAGTTATATAATACTTGTTATGTAGGTTGGTTACTTTGTGCCTGAGTTCACACAAGTTTGGGTTTAAACTGAAGGTTTAAATCCTAAAATTGGTTAGGTTTTTCTTGACTGATCATGATGATTCAATCCCTGTTATTTGTACTTGTTCAGGATTACCATGGTAATATGTTGTCCAGCCTTAAACATTGATCTACACATATGACACTGTCACTGCCCTGTTAGGTTGTTACAAAACCTGAGATTTAGTTCTTTTTATTATACTGTGATGAATGTTGACCTCACTTGTTTAACTGCATGCTCTCTCTAAAAGCCTGAATGGGAGTTTCAAAAACCAGAGCATCATTTGTTAAACTGAATTGAATGGATTTTTCTTACTATAAGTTGAACTGAATTCATGTTTTATGCATTGAACTAAATTTCCTGAATTGAGATGGTGTTCCCTGTTTTCCTGGGGACCCTAGGATTCTCTAATAAACTGAAATTTGTTTCATTTGCCTGAGATTAACCCCCCACTTGAATGTGTTCCAATATGTACATTGTTATATTTCCAGTTTTACCATTATTGTATTAAACCTGAGATTAGAATGGATGGTATTTCATTTACAGTTTTCCTTTGCATTCACTGATTTTTTTTCCCCATTGAACATGCCACATTGTTAATTAGCTCACTGTCCTTTAATAACTACTGTTTCTACTCACTGTTTTCTATATACACTGTTTCACATATGTTCCCATTCACTGAGTTTTCCTAATACTTCACAGTGTCCTTGCCACACATTTAACACTTGAACACCCTAACACACAAGCCTCATACACTCTCAAGTCATACTCAACACACCCATGAGCACACATGAATGCACTGATTTCCTAATGCCCTCAACTGTTTTTAGGATGCCATGATCCACACACAAGTGTCTTCATACACTACCTTGACCCCTTAACCCCCTCTATATGCATGCCTATTCACTACACACATGGACACCCCATGTTCACACACACACATAGCCTTACATGTTAGTTCCTTTATTATATAAATATATATATAATATTGAATATGCATGATGGTGATGTATCTTGATGTGTGACTTGTGTTGGCTTGTATAGCCTTGTGATTGGTGCGTGATTGCTAGATCAGGCTTGGTTAGGCCTAGTGAGACTTATTAGACTTGTTTGGGTTAAGTTTGACCTAGTTGACCTAGTTTGACTAGTCTAGTTGACTAGAGTTGACCAAGAGTTGACTTTGGTCTAAATTGACCTAGAATCATGTAGAATGCATAGTAGGACTTCATTTTACCATTTTGGACTTGTTGTGACTTGTGCTGTTCTGATTAGGAGCCAGACACCACTCCTCAGACAGTACTTTCATATCGGACACTCAGATACCAGGCGAGTACATTCTCTGATCGTTTCATACTTGTCACGATTTATATTCTCGCTCTAGATTACTTTTACTTGATGCTGTCACGTTATCATCACGGATTGGTACTATATGGATCTCTTCTTGGGATGTTATCCCCCTTAGCGGCGCATCGGATACTTTATGACATGTGTTTCATGTACATCATGTATTCCTTGTTTCTGCGTTATTCATGTACACTCATGTTCTCTCATGTTCTTACATGTACGTTCATGTACTCTCATGTTCTTTCATGTACGCTCATGTTTCCTCATGTGTTTCCTGTGTAACCAAAACATCATGTACGTAACGTAACTTGAATAGATCCTTGTGTATTGATTGTGGGTAGGGGTGAGTATAAATGGTCATGTGATTTACCCATCATATTCACTCTGTTACTTTTCATGTTTTATCATGTACACATCAGCCTTATTGGCTGATGTCCCACATGTTCACTCATGTACATCATGTTCAACCTAAGCCAATTACATGCCATCTCGTACTCTAAATCACTAGTCACTTACAGTTCTTACTTATCATGTATATATTTCTAGTTATCAAATATCTCTCATGTTTCATGTACATCTTCTTACAGCGTTTCATGTATCTTACTCTATTGCTTGCTTTATATTTCTTGCCTTGATATGAACTGCATGAGATGTACTGTGCTCGCTCCTGTCCTGACTGGACCTGTTGAAAATATTACAGAGGATGAGATGAGGCCCTTTACACCATCTATTATGGAGCAGGCTTAGACGACACCTGCGACCTGGCTCCTCTGGAGGACCCAGCTGTAGTTCAGGATGTTACTCCCATAGTCTAGGCTAGTCAGCTAGGCTTTATCTTTCTTTTCAGCATTGTTTTGGCTTTCAGTTGTTGTTTTGAGATGTTATATTCTTTTATATTCTGTAGTTGAGACTTGTACTTGGAATGTTTTCTGAGATGTTATCTTAGATACTAGACTCTTCTAATTATCTGTACTTCATTTTGAGCTCTATATCATATCATACTTTTCTTCCTTAGTTGTGATTGAGTTTACATTCTACTATGTTACCCACATTCGGAGAGTATAAACTGCCTGGCATTATATATTGTTAGATGTTGTGACCTAGGACAGCGTTCTACTGCCGATACTGCGGCGTAGGCTGGACGTACCTACTTCTCGTGCCCTTACTCTAGGGTGCAGGTCGTGATAAGCTTTTGCCCTGACAGCAGAGGAACCAGAGCCAGCTCAGGAACCTGTAGCGGATGTCATATCAGGTTCTATCTATGTGCATTCCTACCCTGCCTTAGCTTTATTTGATTCGGGAGCATCATATAGTTTCATATCCACCAAATTTATATCTGTACACCATATAGTTTCTGGCTTTAGCAAGAAGATCTGTAGAGTTATGACTGGAGGAGGACCCCTACCTATTACTGAGATCTGTGAATGCCCTATCACCAAAGCTGGCCATAACTTTATAGCCCCTTTACTTGTCATGCCCTTACCTAACTATGATGTAGTCCTAGGGATGGACTGGTTGAGTAAGCATGCGCTGATAGAATGTCATCGAGGATGTGTAGTCTTCAGCCCACCTGAAGCACCGGAGTTTGAAATATCTCGAACTCCGGAGGAGATGGAATGTGTTACCTATACCTCTATCACTGAAGAGTCCGGACCTTCGCACCCTATCATAGCAAAATTTTTGGATGTTTTCCCTGATAGTCTTTCCGGATTACCCCCAGACCGAGATATAGAATTCAACATTGACCTAGTCCCCAGCTCTTCCCCTATTTCTAAGGGATGCTACAGAGTCAACCCGAAGGAGGCCAAGGAGATAAAGGATCAGATCAATGAACTGAAGGCTCTGGGATTCATTCGAGACAGAGCTTCACCCTGGGGAGCACCTGTCTTGTTTGTGCCCAAGAAGGACAGAACTGTGAGGATGTGCATCGATTACCGGGCGCTGAACAATATCACCATCAAGAACAAGTACCCGCTGCCCCGGATCGATGATTTATTTGATCAATTGAGCGGAGCCAAGGTGTTTTCCAAGATAGACCTCAGATCTGGCTATCATCAGATCAAGGTCAGGAAGGAAGATATTCCTAAAACGGAATTCAACACCAAGTATAGGCAGTTTGAATTCTTGGTCATGCCGTTTGGACTGACAAATGCTTCTGCGGTGTTCATGAACCTTATGAACAAGGTTTTCCATGAATACTTAGATCAATTTGTTGTTGTCTTCATTGATGACATTTTGATCTATTCGAAGACTGAAGAGGAGCATGAGAAGCACCTCAGGAAAGTTCTGGGAACTTTGAGGAAAGAGAAGTTGTATGGTAAGCTATCCAAATGTAAATTCTTTCTAGACAAGGTGGATTTTCTTGGCCATGTTGTCCCAGGAGAAGGAATTTCGGTAGATTCTAAGAAGATAGCTGCTGTGAAGAAGTGGTCTACCCCAAGCTCAGTTGCTGAAATCAGAAGTTTCTTGGGCTTGGCTGGCTACTACCGGAAGTTTGTGAAGGATTTGCCAGAATTGCTGAACCGATGACGAAGCTTACTCGAAAGAATGAAGATTTCATCTGGACGAAAGATTGCCAGGCTGCATTCGAGGAGCTGAAGAAGAGGCTTACCACTGCACCAATCCTTGCGCTACCCGCAGGATCCGGTAGTTTCACAATCTACAGTGATGCCTCTGGAAAAGGACTGGGATGTGTTCTTCAACAGAATGGGAAAGTGATTGCTTATGTATCTAGGCAATTGCAGACTCATGAGAAGAATTATCCCACACATGATCTGGAGCTGGCGGCAGTTATCTTTGCGTTGAAGTTATGGAAGCACTATCTGTATGGAGAGAGAGTGGAGATATATACAGACCACAAAAGTCTGAAGTTGTTTTCACTCAGAAAGAGTTGAACATGAGGCAAAGAAGATGGTTAGAGCTAATGAAGGACTTTGACATCGACCTGTAATACCACCCGGGTAAGGCTAATGTGGTCGCTGATGCACTTAGTCGATACCCAGTGGCGATGTTCTTGACCATGGAGCGACATCTGCTAGAGGGCATCGAGAAGCTTGAATTAGATCATATTGCCTGGAGATAGAAGGATGGAGCTGGATGCTGATTCAGTACTGATGAAGTTGCAAGTGAGCTCGTATCTGATGGACAAGATCAAGGAGACTCAGTTTCAAGACAAGACACTTTGCAAACTGAGAGACCAAGTGTTGGCAGGAACACTTGAGGGTTTCTCAATCGCCAGCGATGTAGCTTTGAAGAATGGTACGAGGCTTTATGTACCATCTGGCGAACTGAAGAATGAACTGATGAAGAAAGCGTACCAGTCGCAGTATTCTATACATCCTGGAGCTAATAAGATGTATCGGGATATGCGCACTATTGTTTGGTAGTATGGAATGAAGAAGATGTGTCCATATTCGTGCCGAGATGTTTGATCTGTCAGCAAGTGAAGGCCATAGACAGAGACCCGCAGGACTTCTACAATCGCTGGATATTCCGGAGTGGAAGTGGGAGCACATCACAATAGACTTCGTGTCAGGTTTTGCCTCGTTCCCAAGGAGGGAAGGATGCCATCTGGGTTATAGTGGACCGACTAACCAAGTCAGCTCACTTTATTCCCTTCAAGGTTGGTTTATCCACCGAGAATTTGGCGGCACTATACATGCGACACATCTACCGGATTCATGGAGTACCGGTAAGCATTGTACCTGACCGAGACACTCGTTTTACCTCTCACTTTTGGAAAAGTTTGCATGACAGCCTGGGGACACAATTGAAGTTCAGCACTGCCTATCACCCCCAGACAGATGGTCAATCAGAGAGGATGATTCAGACCATGGAGGATATGCTGAGATCGTGTGTCTTGGAGTTCGGAGGATCGTGGGAAGACCATTTGCACTTGGTAGAGTTTTCTTATAATAACAGCTACCAAGCCAGCATTTGTATGACTCCATTTGAGGCTCTGTATGGACGTCGTTGCCGTACACCATTGGCATGGGACGACGTAGGAGAAAGAGTACTGCTGGGCCCAGAGATGGTGACCGACGCAGCAGAGAAGGTGAAGCTAATCAGAGACAAGCTCAGAATTGCCCAGGACAGACAGAAGCATTGGGCAGACAGCAGTCGTCGACCAATGGAGTTTGAAGAAGGAGATAAAGTCTTTGTGAAGATTTCTCCTACCAGAGGTACAATCAGATTTGGCAGAGCTGGGAAGCTGAGTCCCAGGTACATTAGACCATTTGAGGTTCTGAGCCGGATTGGAGAAGTGGCGTATAGGTTAGCTCTACCAGCTAATCTAGAGGGCATGCACAACGTTTTCCACGTCTCACAGCTCAGAGGCTACGTCCCTAATGAGAATCACATCTTAGACCACTCAGAGCTGGAGATTGGACAGATCCTCACTATGCCTGAGAAGCCAGTGGCGATTTTAGATCGAGACGAGAAGAAGACCAGGACCTCGGTGACTCCGATAGTTTGAGTAATGTGGAGGCATGATTCCCAGGCGAGTCTACCTGGGAACGAGAGGATGAGATGCAGGAGAAGTACCCGTATTTGTTTGAGACCTGAGGTAATTTCTAACCCAACTCTTTTAAATTTCGATGACGAAATTTTCTAAGGAGGGAAGCTTGTAAAACCCAGAACAAAATTTTTAATAAATTTTAAGATTTCCTTTTTAGTTCAATTAACAGTTAATTATTATTTTGTTGAAATTTCAAAACAAAGCATGTATATATATACATATTAAAAAAAATTTTATAATTAATTGAAAAGAAATTATTTTAACTTGAATATATATATTTTTAAAAGAAGCTATAAGAGTAAAGAAAACAATTTTTACTAATAATTTAGAAATAAAGAAATTATTTCTTTAAATTGATTTTATTGGTTTATTGGTAAAAAAAATAAGAATAAAAAAATAATAAATAGATGTTACTCCTAAGATTTGAACCCTCAACCTTCCCAACCAAGTCATAGGACACAACCACTACACCACCAAGTGTTGGTTGTCATAAAAGAATAGATTGTTTGTTATAGTATAATAGGGATGAAGCCCTTTACAAATTTACAATGGATGAAACCATCCATTCTTCTTCCTCATCGGTTCCTTTCCGAAAGGAAAACCGTAAGAGTTATTTCTCCATCAATGGAGACTCTAGGGTTTCCATAACCCCATTCTCTCCCTATATAAATCCTCTCCCTCTCCATCTTTATCCTCCACCACTCTCCCAAACTCAAATCCCCAAACCCTAGCCAGCCCGACTCCGGCGACTTCTCGGCCGACCGCACCCGCGGATCCGCCCCCAGCGCGCCCCTCTCCACTTGCCGCGCCCACTGTCCTGTCGGCGCCCTCGGCCAACCGTCGACCCGCCCCGTGCGGCCTCCTCCCCGCCGAGCTCCTTTCGGCAACCACCTCGCAGATCTGTCCTAGCTTGCTGGCCCTTGGTCGAGCTTTTCCCCGTTGTTCCAGCACCCCTGTTGTGTCCTGGCTCCTGTGCCGCACGCTGTTTCCGTTGGCAGCCCTGTGCCCGGCCAGCGTCCAGCTTGTGCTCTTCGACGTTGTTCGATTTCGTGTTCGGTTCCATTTCTGGATTTCCGTTGTCAATTGGATAACTTCTAATCCAGTAGTTTTCCCATTATTTTTCGTAGTCCATGATGATATCTGGTCCAAACCAAATTCTTCGGGAATTCGGGATTCCGATAACGTAGTAGTTACGTTGCCGTTTCGGTTTTTCCGAAGTCTCTTCGGAAATATGGTTGCTGTTGATTTCTGGTTCTGAAATAATTTGGATTTTTTTGGACAGAACTAAGTTCTGTGCCTATTCTCGGGTTTTTCGAGAATACTGAGGAATAATTCTGTTGGTTAGAGATTTTTGGCACTTGGTTTTTGAAGAATTTTGTGGCTATTTTCGAGAATCTGGGAATTAGTTCTGTTGCGAAATTTCCGAACATTTCGGAAATGATCCTGTGGTTTCCGATGT
>JANAVB010036615.1:4629730-4669730 GCA_029216955.1 Iris pallida | reverse complement strand
GCATTTATGACTTTTATTTACTCTTAGAACTGTTAGCACATTTAGTCTTAACTTGTAACTTCTAGAACAGCTTATTGCGCTTTATCTCAAGCGTAGGCTGGACATGACTCGGCCCGGTCCAACAATTTGGGTAGCGGGTCGTGACACCTTGGTGAGTCTGTCAACTATAACCCAAATAGCATCTCTTCCAACCGGGGATCTAGGTAATCCAGTTACAAAATCCATGGTAATGTGCTCCCATTTTCATACTGGGATCGGTAAAGGTTGAAGAAGTCCGACCGGTCTCTGATGTTCAGCTTTAACTTGTTGGCAAACTAAACATCGGAAGACAAACCGGGCTATCTCTCTCTTCATGCCATTCCACCAAAAATGCTGCCGGATATAACAATACATCTTCGTACCGCCCAGATGAATCGAATACTGAGAACTGTGAGCTTCTGCCATGATCTCCTGTCTGATATCACCACTAGGTACACAAAGACGCCTCCCATGTCGAAGTGTACCGTCCTCATGGATACATAATTTTGGTCTTCGTCCTGCTACACATTCTGCCCTAAGCCGCTGAAGCTTAGAATCTGATGACTGAGCTAACTTGATCCTCTCAACTATACTAGACTGAACTTGCATACTGGCCATCAATGCCACATTGGTAGAAAGGATAACTTCTATACCCATCTTCTGAAGATCTACTAATAACTCTGGTTGTGCTGTTAGAAAATAAACTCCGGCTCTTCTGCTCAATGCATCTGCAACGACGTTGGCCTTCCCAGGATGATACTGCAGGTTGATGTCATAATCCACAAGCAGCTCTAGCCATCTCCTCTGACGTATGTTAAGATCCTTCTGAGTAAACACATATTTCAGGCTCTTGTGGTCGGTAAAAATCTCCACCCTATCTCCATACAACTAGTACCTCCAAAGCTTAAGTACAAACACTACTGCTGCCAGCTCTAAGTCATGGGTTGGGTAATTCCTCTCATGATCACGAAGTTGACGTGACGCATAAGCTATTACCTTCCCATGCTGCATCAAAACACATCCTAAACCTCTGCCTGAAGCATCACAATACACTGAGAATCCTCCGGTCCTATCTGGAAGCGTGAGAATGGGTGCCGTCATCAAACCTCGCTTCAACTTCTTAAAAGAATCCTGATATTCTGCGGTCCAAGCAAACTATACATCCTTGCGGGTCAACTGCATCAGTGGTGCTGAAATTTGAGCAAAGTCTGAAATAAATTGCCGGTAGTAGCCGGCCAAGCCAAAAAAACTGTGAACTTCTACAACTGTGCTGGGTACCGGCCACGTCTAAATAGCCACGACCTTCTGGAGATCCACTTCTACTCCTTCTCTGGTGATGATATAACCCAAGTATGAAATGTGATCGAGCCAGAACTCGTATTTACTGAACTTCGCATACAACTGGTGCTCTCTGAGAATCTGGAGGATAACTCTGAGATATTGCTCTTGCTTCGCTTCATTCTTGCAGTAGACCAGGATGTCGTCTATGAACACAATTACGAACTGATCCAAATAAGGCATGAAGATACGATTCATGAGGTCCATGAATACAGCCGGCGTATTGGTTGCTCCAAAGGGCATAACAAGGAACTCCCAATGTCACGCCCCGCTCCCGTAGGAGCGATCGTCCTCGCTAAGGCGTGATGCCGTGTGAGCCTAGATTGCGCTCGTGCAAGGCAGTTTCATAACGGTCGATTACATCGGTTGCGACGGGATCATCACACAGAAGTCCCAAGCAGAAACATTGAAACATGCAGCAAAAATTTAGAACAAGCACACATGAACACAAGTCATTCAAAAGAAGCTCTTTATTGATATTGAATACAAGATTACATTTATGGACGCAAGGCCAAATTACAAGTCTCTCGTGCTCACTTTTCTCTTATTTTATAATTCACTCTGCTCTCTCTCATCTCTTGATACAATACTTGAATCTAGCAGAAGCTTCGGAAGGCGATGTCCATACATTATGTCCCGTATAAGTCTTCAATCCACACGGTCGTACGCTTCGAATCGCCAAGGAACTCTGTACCTCGACGCCTCCAAGCGAGCTCCGTGCTACGAGCTTCTACCTGTGCCTGCACATGAAACACTGTGTGGGTGTCAGTACTCAACTGTACTGGTGGAGTGAGCTCCTCGCCCACCCATACAAAACCGACACGTTCATTTACTTTGTGCAGCTTAAATCCCTTTCGATAGTCTTTCTAGTCTTGTCTTAGGATCAGTTTTAAGACTTGATGTCTAACCAACTCGTTATGCGACGACATAGTCGTGCTATCATGATAACGTGTATTTCGATCGAGACAGTACCTCATCGCCTAGGTACTTGACCGAACTTCAACTCGAGACGACAGGGTCGTGCCATACTCTATTCGAGACTTCAACATATTAGAGATAGCGCTTCGCCGAGGAGCAACTCATGCGAACTCGACTATGCCAAGACTTTCAATACTTTCGCGTGCCTCTAGACCAATTCTCGTGCTAGCGACGTCAAGGGGGAACGACTCGTGCAGGTCATACCTCTAGACCAAGCTTAGACTTGTCCGTGCTTCAAGATGAGGTCGTGCCTAACGACTCCCTGACTTAGACAAGTTTCACCTTACGGTCCTTTTCGACTTAAAGTGATGGCACTCGACTTAACTTATGCAAACCTAGGCCAACAATGCCGATACGCGAAACCCAATATGCGAATGCCAATATTGATACGCGAAAGCCAATACTTGAGACGCGAAAGTCTTGCTTTGTGCCGAAGCACGTATCTTGCTAACTTGATACTCTTCGTGCTAGACTGTCTCATGATTCGACCGACGCCGTGCTAGTACTCAACGCTATCCAAAGGCAAACATGCGGATTGCCGCTCTTGCCGACACATCTACATGAGTGGTCACTAGCAATGTTAAGCTATCTTGGACTCGACTAGGCGGGGGTATTCGGACCGCCCTTCCATGGGTAGCTAGCCCCGGAAGCGCCGATACTCCCATGCGGTTATCCAGCATCATTCTTTAAGCCGTACTCGCTTCCCCCGGGCGAATGATCCCGATGCCCCGGCAATCATTCGAGAAGACTACACCTTGTCGACAAGTTGTCCAATGACCATGCAAGTCTCAACTTGATCTATCCAGTCCTTTCTTAACATGACCATGCTTTTCTTCTATCTGTCGAGACTCCCAAGTCGCGGGACCGGTCTCGTGTGTTTTCTTTCAAGACATAGCGAGACTCTCAAGCCGCGGGACCGATCTCGTATGCGAAACTTATCAAGACTAAGTGAGACTCCGAAGCCGCGGGATCGATCTCGTGTGCGGGACTTATCAAGACTAGGCGAGACTCCCAAGCTGCGGGACCGATCTCGTGTGCGGGACTTATCAAGACTAAGCGAGACTCCCAAGTAGCGGGACCGATCTCGGCGACAACCAGTCTCGTGGACTTTCTTTGTTCGTGGCAAGCTTTTCACTAAATCGACCGTAGCTCATGCCTTAGACAGACCTGTTTCTCTAGGCGATACTAACGCTCAAGTCATATGCTTTATACGACGAGCCTTGTTCTCAAGGGACTATACGACTTGACAACCGCAGCTAGAGCATGACAGTGCTAGAAATGGCTTCGATAGCCTAGCACAACTCTTGTCTAACTTATTCGGCAATGACTCGACGAGCAAAGGCTACGCTGAGCTTCGTATCGAGGAAACATGCCGTGCATGCGTTCGACTTGAACAACCAAGTTCTCGGGTGCCTAGACTTAAGCCAAAAGCCGTGCAAGATGACTTAACTTGCGGCACGTACGAAGGCTATGCCAAGCCTTGCGGGACAGGACCGTGCATGCTTTATTAAGCATTCACGCAGGCAACGCCTATGACTTAGGCTGATTCGAGTGTTGGGGAAAAACGATGGGACCGTGCATGCTTTATCAAGCATTCACGCAGGCGACGCCTATGACTTAGGCTATTTCAAGTGTCGGAACAACTTAGCAACTTAAGGCAACTTCCTTCTCCCAAGCCACGAGATCGAAGGATCGAGTGTCATTTCAAAGCACGCTATGCCGACTTCTATGAAGACTGTGGGACCATTTTCCATGTTCTAAGACATTCTGATGGGTCGGGATTATTCCCTTAGCTATGTGCGTTCTTAGCTTTTATATTAGCCTACTTGTGCAAGTTGAAAACATTGCAAGTTATTATGTGAAGGCTAAGATGAGACAAGTTCACCGAAACTACCCCACCTGTGCGAGGAGTCGCCTCGACCGAGCGAGCCTTCAAGTAGCCGTTGCAAGGCTAAGTTCGAACGACATCGGCATTTTGATTCCTCCGATTGACTTTGCGGGACTGGACACTACATCATACACCACTCAGAACAAGTCTCGTCCTCGAAACTTTCCTGAAGGCAAGCCATCCTACCATTTCTATGGCCAAGACCTATTTCGTGCCCGGACACGGGACTATAACAGTCGAGCGAGGTACGCTATAATTTTTCGTACGCACTCCGCCTACGCGTTTCTTCGATTCCGAGCCACGCTCGCACTATTATCCATCTTTTCCTTAACACGATTTCAAATTCTCGACACTCTTCCATTCCCCAAGTCTCATTTTAATTTAACGTATCACTTGGCTGGATCGTACACGTATTCCAGGCGTCCCCAAAATATATACATTCATCCAAGCTGTATGATAGAGAATTTGTCGTTCTCACTCGAGTCGCATCGAGCACATACTCAAGCGTCCCTGAAATATATACATATCAGCCGAGTCTCGTAAGCAGGGTTTCCTATATTCGTGATTCACGCTATCCATTTATGCCAATCCTCAAGATCAATCTTTCGATTACTAACACTTGAAATAGGGCATCTCGCCTACCCGCTAGGCCATTTCTCAAGGCTAAGTCAATGTCAGGATTGGAATCACATTTTTCCAACAATAATGCCAATACTTACCCCAAG
The DNA here is from genome assembly GCA_029216955.1 of Iris pallida. Classification (NCBI taxonomy): domain Eukaryota; kingdom Viridiplantae; phylum Streptophyta; class Magnoliopsida; order Asparagales; family Iridaceae; genus Iris; species Iris pallida. Next base: position 4,664,783 of record JANAVB010036615.1, on the reverse strand, counting down.
CCTAGGGTCAAACCAAAGTCGATAGTACGGGTTTTCTACCTGAGCTCACGTCACTCAGATTTCTAAACATCGAGCACGATCACCTATTCGCATCAATACATGCGTTGCACATATTCGATTTTATCCAAATCACCAACTCTAACCAATTCGTGCATTCGATCACGAGGTTATCTAGCTTGACAATATGTTGCACCCCAATCTCACGCGAGTCCGATTATCTATGGTGGTTCATGAATCACCATGCAACGCTCCCGCGGAATAATCATTCTTATCGGGACGTAACTCTTGCTTGAGTCTAGACTAATTTATTCTCGATACGCGGATTGGACCTACGCAATGCTCAAATTCGACCGTCACGTACGCTAAGTCATTCTCGAGTCCACCTTCGCATCGAACCACAAGTCGAAACATACAAATTGCCATGTCATACAAGTTCGATCACCCCCGCTGTATGAATCATCATACCAACCCTCACGCGGAGTGATCGTCCTAATCGGTGTGACGCATGTGCGAGGCTGGAGTTGCGTTCGCATAAGACAAGAACTTCAACGTTGTGGTTATCGACGAAGCAAATCCAAGCATTTCATTTTCATCCAAGCTAAGATCTCAATTCGATAGTCTGACCGTCATTCATTTAACTAAAAAATCCTCGAGCCAAGTCTATCTTTTCCTCGACACATTTCAACATTCCGACTATAGCATCCAGCGGAACAATGACATTTGTACGATCGTCATTCGTCGAGTCAGAGTACCCCCGAGTTATCGCATATCGATCTTTGATACGCCTCAATACCATCGACGATATACGTAACCTGACGATCTTCCTTTGTAACCAATTTCGAGTCGTACGACTGATGCTAATGTCCGAACAGGATATACCACAATTCCATTCGGTGCAATCCTCGAGCTTCCTCGATCAAGACATTTATTTTCTTCTTCATCGTTCTGAATCGTTTTCTAACTCGCATTGCTCATTCACAAGTTGTCCGAACGAGATGCTCGTTCGGGACATCGAAGTCACGACCAACTAAGCGTGACGCGTCCTAAGGCTTTGTGCGATCGCATTGCCTCGTCGACATACTCGTTGATACTCAAATACTTAATTTTTGCTCGAATGATTTCTAAGACAAACCATACACCACTCGGATTCGAGCCATCTGATCTGGTCCTCAATCACGTTCGCGTCGTTCGCTAAGACATCCTTCAGATTCGTTCGACGAATCTCTAGCGTAATCGCTCACGTCGCATCGACGTACTAAGTCGTTCGCACTGTTCCTCAAAATCTAAAACAATCTTTCGTGTACGCCTAAGCGTTAACTCAATAGCGTTCCTATCGAGAGACACTCTAAGTGTAACTTCGTTTCCGACCGAGCGGTACTTGATATCGCTCGCAACTCGTTTGCACCAAAAGGTCGATGTGCGCGACACGCAACACAACTTAGCCAAAAGGCTGTACATAGCTATCCCATACAGACTATATTCGAGTTTGCACGCTCATTGCTAATGTCGACGTAGGACTATTTGGGCACGCACATGACTTTTCCAACTTTAGCACGCATTTTCATTCGAGACAAATTTGACACCGTTCGGCACAAAGGCCTACCAACGTGTCCGACGATGGCCTACCGATGCGTTCGATGGAACGCTTACACAAGCTTTTGAAAATATTTAGACTTATTGTATGGACATACCGAGGGACATTTGAGAGAGAGCGCACACTTCATTTTCCAACGATGAGCTTTTAAAACTGAAAAATTCGACGTGAAGTCCAAGGACGTAAAGCCGTACTATGATACCATTATGTCATGCCCTGCTCCCGTAGGAACGATCGTCCTCGCTAAAGCGTGATGCCGTACGAGCCTAGATTGCGCTCGTGCAAGGCAGTTTCATAACGGCCGATTACATCGGCTGCGACGGGATCGTCGCACAGAAGTCCCAAACAGAAACATTGAAATATGTAGCAGAAATTTAGAACAAGCACACATGAACACAAGTCATTCAAAAGAAGCTCTTTATTGATATTGAATACAAGATTATATTTGTGGGCGCAAGGCCAAATTACAAGTCTCTCGTGCTCACTTTTCTCTTATTTTATAATTCACTCTGCTCTCTCTCATCTCTCGATACAATACTTGAATCCAGCGGAAGCTTCGAAAGGCGATGTCCATACATTATGTCCCCTATAAGTCTTCAATCCATACGGTCGTACGCTTCGAATTGCCAAAGAACTCCGTACCTCGATGCCTCCAAGCGAGCTCCGCGCCACGAGCTTCTACCTGTGCCTGCACATGAAACACTATGTGGGTGTCAGTACTCAACTGTACTGGTGAAGTGAGCTCCTCGCCCACCCATACAAAACCGACACGTTTATTTACATTGTGCAGCTTAAATCCCTTTCGATAGTCTTTTTAGTCTTGCCTTAGGATCAGTTTTAAGACTTGACGTCTAACCAACTCGTTATGCGACGACATAGTCGTGCTATCATGATAACGTGTATTTCGATCAAGGCAGTACCTCATCGCCTAAGTACTTGACCGAACTTCAACTCGGGACGGCAGGGTCGTGCCATACTCTATTCGAGACTTCAACATATTCGAGATAGCGCTTCGCCGAGGAGCAACTCATGCGAACTCGACCGTGCCAAGACTTTCAATACTTTCGCGTACCTCTAGACCAATTCTCGTGCTAGCGATGTCAAGAAGGAACGACTCGTGCAGGTCGTGCCTCTAGACCAAGCTTAGACTTGTCCGTGCTTCAAGATGAGGTCGTGCCTAACGACTCCCTAACTTAGACAAGTTTCACCTTACGGTCCTTTTCGACTTAAAGTGATGGCACTCGACTTAACTTATGCAAACCTAGGCCAAGAATGCCGATACGCGAAACCCAATACGCGAATGCCAATATTAATACGCGAAAGCCAATACTTGATCCGCGAAAGTCTTGCTTTGTGCCGAAGCACGCATCTTGCTAACTTGATACACGTCGTGCTAGACTGTCTCATGATTCGACCGACGCCGTGCTAGTACTCGACGCTATCCAAAGGCAAACATACGGATTGCCGCTCTTGCTGACACATCTACATGAGTGGTCACTAGCAATGTCAAGCTATCTTGGACTCGTCTAGGCGGGGGTATTTGGACCGCCCTTCTATGGGTAGCTAGCCCCGGAAGCACCGATACTCCCATGCGGTTATCCAATATCCTTCTTTAAGTTGCACTCGCTTACCCCGGGCGAATGATCCCGGCGCCCCGGCAATCATTCGAGAAGACTATACCTTGTCGACAAGTTGTCCAATGACCATGCAAGTCTCAATTCGATCTATCCAGTCCTTTCTTAATATGACCATGTTTTTCTTCTATCTGTCGAGACTCCCAAGCCGCGGGACCGATCTCGTGTGTTTTCTTTCAAGACATAGCGAGACTCCCAAGCCGCGGGACCGATCTCGTGTGTGGGACTTATCAAGACTAAGCGAGACTCCCAAGCCACGGGACCGATCTCGTGTGCGGAACTTATCAAGACTAGGCGATATTCCCAAGCCGCGGGACCGATCTCGTGTGCGGGACTTATCAAGACTAAGCGAGACTCCCAAGTAGCGGGACCGATCTTGGCGACAACCAGTCGCATAGACTTCCTTTGTTCGTGGCAAGCTTTTCACTAAATCGACCGTAGCTCATGCCTTAGACAGACCTGGTTCTCTAGGCGATGCTAACGCTCAAGTCATATACTTTATACGACGAGCCTTGTTCTCAATGGACTACACGACTTGACAACCGCAGCTAGAGCTGGACAGTGCTAGAAATGGCTTCGATAGCCCAGCACAACTCTTGTCTAACTTATTCGGGCAACGACTCGACGAGCAAAGGCTACGCCGAGCTTCGCATCGAGGGAACGTGTCGTGCACGCGTTCGACTTGAACAACCAAGTTCTCGGGTGCCTAGAGTTAAGCCAACAAGCCGTGCAAGATGACTTAACTTACGGGACGTGCTTAGGCTATGCCAAGCCTTGCGAGACAGGACCGTGCATGCTTTATTAAGCATTCACGCAGGCAACGCCTATGACTTAGGCTGATTCGAGTGTTGGGGCAAAACGACGGGACCGTGCATGCTTTATCAAGCATTCACGCAGGCGACGCCTATGACTTAGGCTATTTCAAGTGTCGGAACAACTTAGCAACTTAAGGCAACTTCTTTCTTCTAAGCCACGGGATCGAAGGATCGAGTGTCATTTGAAAGCACGCTGCGCCGACTTCTATGAAGACCGTGGGACCATTTTCCATGTTCTAAGATATTCCGACGGGTCGGGATTATTTCCGTAGCTATGTGCGTTCGTAGCTTTTATTTTAGCATACTTGTGCAAGTTGAAAACATTACGAGTTATTATGTGAAGGCTAAGATGAGGCAAGTTCATCGAAACTATCCCACCTGTGCGAGGAGTCGCCTCGACCGAGCCAGCCTTCAAGTAGCCGTTGGAACGCTAAGTTCGAACGCCGTCGACATTTCGATTCCTCTGATTGACTTTACGGGATGGGGCACTACACCCAATGCCCATACCTTGATCTAAATGTCGTCTTCGGGATGTCCTGCTCTCTGACTCTTATCAGGTGATATCCTGACCGCAAATCAATCTTCGAGAATACTGCCGCTCCTCTGAGTTGATCAAACAAGTCATCTATCCTCGGGAGAGGATATCTGTTCTTGATTGTCACTAAGTTCAAGGTACAATAGTCAACACATAATCTGGACGTACCATCCTTCTTTTTCACAAGAAGCATTGGGGCTCCCCAAGGCGATCCACTAGCATGGATGAATCCCTTGGTCCTGAGTTCTTCAATCATCTTATACAAGATCTCCAATTCTGACGGTGCCATCTGGTAGACTCTCTCTGACACTGGTGCTGTTCCGGGGATCAAGTCTATGGTGAACTCGATCTCTCTCTCTGATGGCATACCTGAAAGCTCCTCGGGGAAAATATCGAAAAACTCTTCTACAACTCAGAGAAACTGAACTGCTGCTGCAACTGCCCTCCAAAATACTGGGGGAGAAGGTTCTATTCTGCCTCAGAAAAATGAAAACTCTGGCTCACCAGGAATACTAAAAATAATCTTGCCGATATGGCAATCTATTCTAGCATACTGGTCCATCAACCAATCCATCCCTAAGACCACGTCATAGTCGGCCATCGGAAATTCTATCAACCTATCGGGAAACTCTCTACCGTTAACTACGATTCGATACGAGGAAAACACTCTATCTACTCTCATAAGACCGTTACCAGTAAGTATATTGAGCCTTACTGATAATGACTCGGGCTTCAGTCCTACCCGTGTAGCGAATCGTGTAGACATAAATGAATGCGATATACCCGAATTAAATAATACTGATGCTGGAAAGAGTTGACGAGAATGGTACCTGCCATCACCTCACCTGAAGCTAACTCTTCCTCCACGGTCAAGGTCATAGCCTGACCTTGCCCTCTGGGTGCTGGTCCCCTCTGCTGGAAACCTCTCTGGCATTTTTGGGTCTGAGCTTGGACTTGTGCATACTGCTGGGGGTTCTATTGCTGAAATGCTTGGGCCTGAGATGGCAAGGGCCTCGGGAACGGGTATTGCTGCTACTGCTAGACTGATACTGTGGCTGGTCCCCTAACCGAGGGACTAGAAAAGGTTGAAGAAGATAAACTCCTCCTATTCGGGCAGTTCCCAATCCTGTGGTCCGGTGCCCCACAAACCAAGCATAAGCCATGTACTCTACGACATTCCGACACTACGTGCCCTGACTTCCCATAATGAGTGCAACCCATTACGGAAGACTGCTTCTGCTTCTGCTGCTGGGGAAATATTGGGGTCGAATGCTAAATCGACGTAACGGAAGCCGTCCGCCTCGGAGCTCCAATGGTCAAAACCCTAGTTGCCGGGGCTGGTACTGAAGACTGGTTCATATGGCCGTGAGACCGCTTCCAACTTTTGGTCTGGTCCACAATCCTCTGGGAGGTATACTCATGCCTCATAGCTGCTCTCAATACTGTATCGAAAGTTTGATGCTCAAACTGCTCTACTGCTAGTAAAATCTCCAGGTGGAGTCCCTGCTGGAACCGCTGAGCTCTGTCGAACTCGATCGCCACCAAGGTGGGAGCAAACTGACTAAGTCTAGAAAACTCGGCCGTATATCCATCGACCGTCCTGTCCATCTTCTTTAAATTAGTGAACCTCGTCTGTAGATCATACCGAGCTATAGCGTCAAAGTACTTGGTCCGGAATCTCTCATGGAACACTATCCAGGCAATAGGTGCCACTAATCCAACGGCCTGTGCCGTCCACTAGTGGCGAACTAGATCCAATAACTGCAAGCGCACCACGGCCACCTTCTCATCTTCTGGAGTCCTGGCTTCTTCTAGAATAACCTCAGTGTCCTGCAGCCAAGCGTCTGCGGCAATAGCATCTTCGCTGTCATCGAAGAAGGGAGGGTTCAAGCGCTTGAAGCTGTTGGCCGCACTGTTACCTTGATGACCACCTATGTTCAAAGCATCTTGTACTGTCTGGTGCAACGCATCACCTCGACGATCCTGTGATACAAGCAACTCCCTGATGAGTCCAACGAAAGCTTCATCATCCCGCCTTGCAGGCTGGGCTGGCTGCACTGGAGGTTCTGGACCTCCGGAAAGCATGACTTGGGAAGCTGCTCCTGAGTACTGAGCTTAATCCTCTTGTTACGAGGGTACTCACTGAGCTCCTTCCGGCTGATTGGCAGGACCAGGAGCAATGCCGCTGAAGAAGACGACACAGGGAACAATAAGGAAGGATCAGGACAGATCAAAGATACAAGCATATGATCAGGTCAAAATTTCAGGAATTTAGAGGGTACGAGCAGAGATCAAGGACGAGTGCTGATTGAGACATCTATTCAATAAACCCTCACATATCTTCATTTACAAGACCTGCATGAGCCACCACTCAAACCGTGTCACACCCCAGAACCAAAATACTAGAGAGCGGGGGCGGACACAGCCAGCTATGTATATTAAAGTGCAACCCACCTCGCTATACGGTCACGACTGTCTAGATACATGAGGGTTTAACTACAAGCCGTCAGTCTCTTATGATCATGAACAAGCCTATTATCTCAATCTCAAGCAAATAATAGCTGTTTACAAGATATCAGAGCACCAAATATACAATAGTAAGGCATCCCATACATTACATATTTGGATGATCATGAAGCTAGTCATACAAAAGGTGAAGACTAGCAAGAGTTTCAGTCATAGATGATCAACCCTAGAATTCGTTAATCATGCTACAGCCCGTTGGCAGACAGTAAGTAAAGTGCAATCGAGCTAACACGTGCTCGTCGGCTCAACGCCTCAAAAGATTATTTTTATAATAGAGTGGGAGAGCAAAAATAAAACCCACTTATTGCCAGGGTTACGCTTGGTGGTCACCATCTGGCTTGAAGGTAGGGAGATCCTCGGGAGCCTCTCCGATATCTGGCCATACAAAACCAGCTAGGTCAGATCCCAGAAAGAGCAAGTGCCATAAAGGATGCTTCACTTAAGAATTAAAACCAGCAATTAGCATAAGAACATAATTATATAATAAAGGACTAGAAATATGGAAAATCGTGATGATATACGATAAGATAACCATAAGACTATTCAGATAACCAAGTTACAACCCGTAAACCAAACAAGAACTGGGGTTGTAACCCTTCATCTGAACGGAACTTGGTTTTCCACCATTTATCGATAAGGTAACACAAGCAATCGGGTCATGTAACAATCTTGTACATGATCAGGACAAGACTAGACTGGTTAGACTCCATCCAACATTCACGGCCAAGCAATAAATACAGCTTGATACTTTAACTAACTAGGGTTATCACAGGCCTAGTTACTAGCAAGATACAATGAGATTATTCCAACAGTGTCACTTTCCGTTCCCAGAATACGTATTTTTATACATGTACTGCTTTAATATTTTTATTTAATATTTATCATGTATTTTTCTGTATTTAAATTCCTTTAATTTCATGTTAATTAATTTCCTGCAATTTTATTTTCTGTATTTTACTTTCTGCTTTTATACTCTACTTTAGCTTTGCTTTGGGTTCGGCTTGGGTTGGTTCAATTATGTTGGTTCATCATGAACCAAAAAAAACCCCACCTACCACCACCCCATTTAAAACCCCAAAACCCTTTCTCTCTCTTCATTTTACTCCTTCTCCATTACTCTTCTTCTTCATCCTCCATAACTCTCCCCCATATACCCAGCCGCATAGGCAAGTGCCAACTTACTTTTTGATAGATTTCCATTTTTGTTGTTCTATTGTCTTCCTCTCAAGATTCTTAGATACTTTAGTACTTAGTATTTTCAATTCTCATAGCTCATTTCATGTAGATCTAAGTTTAATACATTTTCAGAATTTTGAGGTTTTGATCTAGTAACTTTGTTATTTTTCAAGTTTTGATGGTTCCATGTTGTAGAGAATTTGGTTCTACCCAATTTAGACTATTGGAAGTCCTGATTTCGACTTATTTTGAGTGATTTATGGTCTTTTGGTTCATGGGTTCTCATGGCCATTGAAGGCTGGTTGGGGAAGATGAGCAGTACATGTTGTCCTGGCGCATGCTGTTTTCTGGCGCATGCTGTTTTCTGGCGCATGCTTTTTGCTGGCAAAATACTGTTGCCATGCTGTTTGCTGGCGCATGCTGTTTTCTGGCGCATGTTATCCTGGCGCATGCTGTTTTCTGGCGTATACTATTTGCTGGCAAAATACTGTTGCCATGCTGTTTGCTGGCGCATGCTATTTTCTGGCGCATACTGTCCTGGTGCATGCTGTTTCCTAGAGCATGTTGTTTGCTAGCAAAACACTGTTGCCATGTTATTTGTTGGCGCATGCTATTTTCTGGCGTATGCTGTCCTGGCGCATACTGTTTTCTGGCGCATGCTGTTTGCTGGCAAAACACTGTTGCCATGCTGTTTGCTGGCGTATGCTGTTTTCTGGCGTATGCTGTCCTGGCGCATGCTGTTTCCTGGCGCATGCTGTTTGCTGGCGCATGCTGTTTCCTGGCGCATGCTGTTTGCTGGCGCATGCTGTTTGCTGGCTCATGCTATTTTCTGGTGCATGCTGTGCTGTTTTCTGGCGCATACTGTTTCTTGGCGCATGCTGTTTTCTGGCGCATGCTGTGCTGTTTTCTGGCACATGCTGTACTGTTTTCTGGCACATGCTGTTTCTTGGTGCATGCTGTTTTCTGCCGCATGCTGTTTTCTGTAGTCGTATGCTGTTGACTGCTGTTTTTCGTGGCCGCATGGCACTTCCTGGCCGCATGAGATCCTGACCTCATATGCATTCTCAGCCGCATTAACTTCTATAATTTTTCGGCCGCATGAACTCTAGTCCATGATGCCTTTTGACTGATTCTTGTCCCGAATTAACATTACTTGATATTGATTGTGACCTTGACTAATAATTGATCATGCATTCCTAGTTGGAACTAAGAGACTGGCTAGTCGTCTTATTGAATTGAATGAATGAGACACGTTCATAGTAATTATGAACTATTGTAATCGATTGGCCGATTCCGAATATTGGCATACAGGCATATGCATGCTTCAATTTATTTATTTTTCTACAAAAGCAGCATGTGTACTTTATGGTCAAGGCATGATTTATTCCGTGGTTAGTTTAAATTGTTGTATTACGCTATGTAAGACCTACAACCTAACTGCACAGGTATCGTTGTAGAGTTGGGCATATCGTACTTTGTACGGAAGTACTGATTCTGAATCACCATGATCCACGGTATAGAATTTCACTTAACATAGAGGCTACTAAGTTAAATAAAATAATGATTGCATGGAGAGAATGGATTCCCGAGTTCTTACATGGCAGCCCTCTTTGGGACTATTAGTGCCCGACAGGCCGACTGGTTCCCACAGATACTGCAAATCTGTTACACGGGCAGGGAGCGGTATCTGCTTATATTATTTATTGTATATTGATGAAGGGCGTCCCGCTGGGACTCGTCTAACTCATGATTGGCACAATTGATTGACTGGGTAGACTAGCCTTGCTTGCACATAGTAAGAACTGAGGAATCCTTTATCGCATAATTCCAGGATAACTTGGACCTCACCATAGCAAGCCGTAGTAGTGAATGGCCGTTTTAAATTGACTTGTTTGTGTACTGTATCTACTCTGTTACCTAACTGAGATGATCAGAATATCAGGACATGACGGGCCAACTTCTGTCCTTGTTTGGTTGGGAGGTTGGTTCGAAGTGTCGTAATGTTATGTGAATCCCAGTAGCAAGCATAGATCTATTATTATATTCTCTTATTTACTGATTTAAATTCTTCATATTGTGCTTCCTTGCGGTACTTGCTATTAGAGGTCTAACCTCTCTGGTTTTGCATGGCCAGATCTAGAGCCGGTTCCCGAGGACTCAGCTTACTTCCACCTCCAAGATGGTCAATACTAGAAGGATAATCGCAGGAGGACTCGAGTGGGTTCCTTACTTCTCCACTCGTTTTGTTATTTACTTAATACCTTGCCATTTGGCCCCGACATGTTAGTCGGATTGTCTTGTACTTACTTTTACATAATTGTAATTAAGTCAGACTGCAGCTGATAACAATTGTGTATACTCTGATACATCATCTGGCTATGTTTTGTAAAGCCAGATATCGAAAACATTTGACTGAGTATTTGGGACGCCTTACTGCTTTATCTTACATGTTCTCTATTTCTGTTTCTTATTTGAATGATTGAGATAATAGATGTGAAGGACCATAGTATGATGTTTATGTAGTATGCACCCCTCGTCTTATTAGACAACATTGATCGTATTATATGGTATTCCTCTACCCGTAATACGTAGCTGGCTGAGTCATTCTCCCGCTCTCCAGTATTCTGGTTCTGGGGCGTGACAAACAGCCACAAGCCCTGCACACCATCCAGGTTACCCGGACGTAATTAGGGGTTGAGTTCATGTGGGTACATCGTCCAGGAAACGTATGTACCCTTTAGTAGCTTGAAGGGTACAACACATGACAGTGTGCTGGAAATGTGCCCTACTCGACGGCAGGCTACAAATTCCATGATGGGGCGCCCATATAACGGGATTGTCTGTAACTGGAAAATCTCTTCATGACTACTGGATTATTCTAGTTATTAGTCTTAACCAGTTTCAGTAGGTACCCCTGACCGTGGTACTCAGGGGTCCCTGTCCTAGACATGATGCAAGACAATACTGGTTCATTTTTACAAACACAATCGCCCACGGTGTCCAGGCCATTCATTCTTGTCATGTCATGCTAGCCGTCGTAACAGCATATCGAGGGATATCATGTTAGGTTTACTTATCAAGAGTGCACCACGACGGGCTACTATCATGTCATGTTATTTGTCAAGAGTGCACCACAACAGGTCAATATCGTGTTCTATCCCTACTCTATCATGTCGTATTTATGTAAAAGTCATGCCAATATTGAAATCATGCCACGTCCAACACATAACCCTACCATGAGGGTTGCTGCAAAAGACTGGCCGCATGGGGGTTGCTGCAAAAGGTTGGCCGCATGGGGTTGCCGCATAAGGCTGGCCGCATGGGGTTGCCGCATAAGGCTGGCCGCATGGGGCTGCCGTATGAGGTTGCCTCAAAAGGCTAGTCGTATGGGGTTGCCGTATAAGGCTGGCCGCATGGGGTTGCCGCATAAGGCTGGCCGCATGAGGTTGCCGCATACGGCTGGCCGCATGAGGTTATCGCATAAGGCTGGTCGCATGGGGTTGCCACATAAGGCTGGCCGTATGGCGTTGCCGCATAAGACTGTTCTTCTTCTCCAAGGATCCAAGAAGAAGAACCATGGAAGCCATGGCTTCCAAGCTCCATTAATCATTCATTTAAAGTCAAAATCCAACCCCGGACTTCCATAGGTCAAAATGGGGTAGAACGATATTCTCTACAACATGGAACAATCAAAACTTAAAAATAACAAGGTTTGATAGATCAAAACCCAAAAAATCTGAAAATACAACAACTTAGATCTACATGAAATGAACCATGGAAATTAAAAATACTAAGTACTAAAGTGTCTTAGAATCTCGTGAGGAAGACAATGGAACAACAAAAATTGAGTTCCTTCATGAAGCAAGTTGTACTTGCCTAAGCTCTTGGTAGGTGGAGAGAATTAATGGAGGAAGAAGAAGAAGTAAATGAAGAAGTGAATGAGGAGAGAAAAAGGGGTTGGTGGCTTATAAAGAGGGGGGTTAGCATGTTGGGTCAAGTCCTAACAACCGAGCCCAACCAAATACACCAAGCCAAGCCAAGCCAAGCCGAACCAGGATGAACCCAAAATAAATCAAGGCAAGATTAAACCAGGGGTAAGCTAAGCAAGACAATTCTAACTACGGGTCGGGATTCCGTACACGTATACTAGAAATACGTATAACGAAAAACGGATGTGACAGGCCAGGACGTTCACGTAGGTCTGATCTTTCACAAGGAGGTCAGCAGAGTGATCCCGCATATTTTTCGGAGATCGAACGCCACTATCTTCGCTTACGGCGCTACGGGGAGTGGCAAAACATACACGATGCAGGTATACGCAGCGAAATGTGGTTCAACCAATTGTCGCGTTTCCAAACATATTTGACTTGTTAATGGAAACGTAGGGAACTGAGGACGAGCCTGGTTTGATTCCATTGACGCCGCTGCTGCTGCTGCTACTGTTGCTGTTGTTGCTGAGCGGGAGGGGGACGGCGGCACGAGGGCGGAGCGGGCGGAGCGGTGGGGGAGCGGTGGGGGAGTTGGGGGAGGGGGGCGGAGGGGGGCGCGGGAGGGGGGCAAAGCGGGGGGAGGGGGGCGGAGGCGGGGCTGGGGCTGGGGCGCGACAGCTGAGCGGGGGCACGGGGGTGACGGAGCGGGGCGGCGAGGGAGTAGGGGTGGTGTTGGTGAAGGTGATGGGGGTGGTGATGGCAATGGTGATAGTGTTGGTGAAAGTGATGGGGGTGGTAGTGGTAATGGTGATGGTGATGGTGAAGGTGGGTGGTAGTGGTGGTGGTGATAGTGAAGGTGGTGGTGATAATGGTGGTGGTGGTGGTGATGGACGAGGCATCGGCGGCGGCGGCGGCGGCGGGGACGGGGACGCGACAGCTGCGGAAAAGATTTTGGTTTGGTTTTGTGAGAAGACGAGGGTATTTTTGTCAAAAATTATCGGTCAAACCCTTTGACCGTCAGCTATGGACGATTTTCGTCAAAAGTGGAGGAAATCGTACATTATGGTAAAGCAGTGGGGTGCATCTTGAATTTGAATAAATTAAGTGGTATGCGACTCAAAATTTTTATTATTATTATTATTATTATAACAGGGACCCATTATTCCATAGAGATCTGCTTGCCTAAGGACTTTGTGCCTATGTTGTTTGCTCGACCATGCTCCTGGCATCATAAGTATCACTTGGACCGAGGCGAGACCAGAGCTGACACTATATCTCTCTGAGAGCATCATTAGTAGTTGGGACTCTCCAATGCAATTTGGAGCCCAAAATTTAAAAAAAAAGGTAAATGTAGAATGGGTTGGGTTTGTATGAGAATAGTAGGAAATGATAAAGTGAGCTCCGGTCCCAAAAATTGTGTGGTCAAAAATTAATGTAGGAAAAAAATAATATAAAGCTTAGAATCTAGAAAGTTGGGCTCCAAATTGGAACTTACTATTCTACAAAACGAGTTTCTACAATCTAGAATCTAGAAATTGGGAGGCCCAATCCTTAGCACCCATGGATGGGTTGGAACCGAAATTGTAGAAATTGGGACTAGGGATGAGACTTATTATTCTACAAAATGAGCTCCTACATTCTAAATCTAGAATCTAGAAAATGGGATGGGCCTTACTAATGATGCTCTGAGGCTACTTATCCTATACACTTCCCTTGTGTGGGTATGGAGCTGGAAAGGGACGTCAAGACTCATGTGGGACTAGCAGGCCATTTGGTTGTTGGTCCAACGAAGGGAGAGTTTTCAGCTCAACCAAGGGCCATTGGTGAGACATATTCTGGCCATGGGCCATCTGAGTAGTGTAGACATGTCTATAGGGGATGAGATTCCTTCAATGATTGAAGCTCAATTCACCTCCAAAGGATGGAACCCATTGGGTAGCTGCATCGAGACTTACGCGGACAAGTTAAGCAAGTCGATGGAGAATCTCTCTAAGGATCATAGGGATGACCTTCAGCTAACTTGGGAGAACAACAATTGCTCCACACATGGGGATTACGAGATGGAGCACGATACTTGGAAATGCCAAGGAGGAGGGCCGGAAAAAAGAAGCAGAGTTCCAGTTGTCACGCCCCAGAACCAGAATACTGGAGAGCGGGGGACAGACGCAGCCAGCTACGTACATTGAAGTGAATCTCACCTCGCAGTACGGTCACGGCTGTCTAGATGCATGAGGGTTTACTACAAGCCATCAGTCTCTTAAGGTCAATAACAAGCCTAGTGTCTCAATCTCAAGCAACAAGTAGATATAACAAGATGGTAGATCATCAGACATACAAGGTAAGGCGTCCCATACATTACATATTCAGATGATCATGAAGCTAGTCATACAAAATACGAAGACTAGCAAGAGTTTAAGTTATACATGATCAACCCTAAGATTTGTCAATAATGTTACAGCCCGTAGGCAGACAGTAAGTAAAGTTGCAACGAGCTAACACTTGCTCGACGGCTAAACGCCTCAAAAGAATATTTTTACAAGGGAGTGGGAGAGCAAAATAAAAACCCACTCGTTGCCGGGATTCCTTCTAGTGTTCACCATCAGGCAGAAAAGTTGGGAGATCCTCGGTAGCTGCTCCGAAATCTGGCCATACAAAACCAGCTGGGTCAGACCCCAGAAAGAGCAAGTGCCACAAAGGGGGCTTCACTTAAGAACTAAAACAAGCATGTCAGCACATAAAGTCATAGGTGAAATAACATAAGACATGAGTTAAAGAAAACAGGATGATAAACGATAAGATAGCTAGAGGACTAGTCCGGTAACCAAGTTACAACCTGTAAACCAAATAAGGACCGGGGTTGTAACCCTTCACCTGAACAGAACTTAGCCTCGAACCAATTATCGATAAAGTAAAGCATAAACAAGCATGTCCGGAGATATCCATGCACCGAATCTGGACAAGACTAGACAAGATAGGACTCCATCCATCATTCACGGCCAAGCAAAGAGTACGGCTTGATACTTAACTAACTAGGGTTATCACATGCTTAGTTACTAGTAAGATGCAATGAGGTACGCCTACGGCCATAAGCCCTGCAGACTATCCAAGTTATCCAGACGCAAGGTTCAAGATTAGAGTTATCATGCCTTGTTAGGTGACTTGGATGCAACATATGACAGTTTATATAGTAATCGTTTCATGTAGGGCCCCACATAGCAGTGAGCTGGAAATGTGCCCTACTCGTCGGTAGGCTACAAGTCCATCAAGGAAGGTGCCCAGATAACAGGATTGCTTGTAGCCGGAATACCTCTCTATATGCTCTACGTGATCAATCTAGTCATTAACCTAGTCAGATTCAGTATGAATCCCTGACCGTGGTAACCAGGGATACATGTCCTAGACATGATGCGAGACAAGACTGGTTGCTTATATAAGCATATTCAATACATTCACCCACGATGTCAAGAATTTACTTAGCATGTCAGGTTAGCCGTCGCAACAGCGTATCAAGGTTATCATGTCAAGATTACTTGTCAAGGGTGTACCACGGCGGGTCACCATCATGTCATGTTGCTTATCAAGGCAAGGGTGCGTCACAACGGACCACCATCAAGAATTATTATATCAATTTACTTGTCAAGAGTGCACCACGGCGGGTCACTATCAAGAGTTATCCTGTAAGGTCATAATGCCATTTCGTGTTTATGCAAGTGCACCACAACGGGTCACTGATCATGCAATTCCATCACTAAGCCGTGTTCAGATTCACATTCATAAACAATGTCATGCTCACATCGGGTTCATGTCGAGTTTGGCTCAAAATTACGTAAGGATATAAAATGGGTACAAAAATCATAAAAAGGGGATTATGGGGACATAATGCGCCCAAGGGAGAGGAGCAAGGGGTACTATGGCCAATAAGTGGCATTAGCCAAGTTGCGCCAGGGTAACAGGTTGCACCAAGGCAAGTAGGGTGCCAAGCACTAGAATGCACGAGGTTGGGTGAAGTTGCGCCAGGAATAGTCAGGCCAAGTCATATTGCGCCAGGCACTAGACTGCGTGAGGCTAGGTTGTGCCTGAGTCAGACTGCACATGAGTCAGACCGCACACAAGTCAGACTGTGCACGAGTCAGACTACGCACGAGTCAGACTGCGCATGAGGCTAGACTGCGCACGAGTCAGACTGCGCACGAGTCAGACTGTGCTGCGCTAAAGAGCGCACGCAACTCAGTGGCGCAAGCTAAAAAGTTCGTGCATACTGCTCATTGTCTTCTCCAAATCAGCAAGAACTCCATGGTTGAACCCAAAGCTTCAAAGGTCCATAACTTGGTCAAAACAAGTCCAAATCCAACTTTCAAATGGTCAAAATTGGGTAGAATAAAATTTTCTTCAACATGGAACTATCAAAATTTGAAAACAAAGAAGTTTGATAGATCAAAACCACCAAAATTTGAAAATGACCAATTTTTAGATCTACAAAAATCAAAGCCTCAACATGGAAAATGGCAAGTTCTAATGTGTCTTAGAAACATGAGAAGAAGCTATTGGAATAATAAAAATGGGTTCTCTTGTGGAAGCAAGTTGCACTTACCTAAGGGGTGTTCTTGGTTGGTGGTGGGTTTAATGGAGAAGGAAGAAGAGTTAATGAGAAAGTGGAGGAGAGAGAAAAGTTAGGTGGGTTATAAAGGAGGATGGTGGGTTTAACATGATGAACCAAAGAATAAACCAAGCCAACCCAAAATAAACCAAGTTAAACCATTACATGCCATGATGAACCTAATCATGATTAAACTGAAATTAGCTAGAGATGTCGAGCAAGCTATATCAATTGCAGGCAATATATGACTAGCAGTCAATCAAGCAATCATTCATGCAAGCAAGGAACTTAAGCATAAGGCATAAGAAAGACATTATACCCTACGAGTCAAACTGGTCGGGATATCGTGATCGGATATCATCCTCACGCTCCCACGTTGACTTACCCAAAGAGTGATGACCCCAAGCAACACGGACTAAACTAATAGTCATGTTCTTGAGTATCTTCTCCCTCCGGTCCAATATGGATACGGGTCTCTCCTCATACGAAAGGTTGGTACCAACAACCAATTCCGAATGATCAAGGACATGACTCGGATCCGGGATATACCGTCGTAATTGGGATACATGGAAGACATTATGCACCTCACGTAACGAAGGTGGAAGAGCGAGACGATAGGACACATCACCTACTCGCTCAAGGATATTGTAACACCCAGTTTTCCAGAAGAGGGTAATTTTGAAATTTTGTATTTTAATTTATTTAATTATGATATTTATTTCATAATATAATTTTTGGTAATTTTTAATCATTTTTAAACTATTTAAATCATGACTTATGATTTTGGTGCATTGACTAGTGTAGCCTTAGAGACTGTTGACCTAGAGCCTAGTCATGTGATTAGGAATGTTTGATTAGTACATTTTAGCCTAGAGGATATTTGGTCATTTTAGGATTTATTTGAATTTTTGGGAATTTTTAGAATTTATTTTGGAATTGTTTGATTGAGGGTTGACTAGGTTGACTTTGACTAGCTTTGACTTTGTGACCTAACCCTAGTTAAGTTGGACTTGACTAGATATGAGATCCTAGGTTAAGTTAGGTCAACCATACTCTAGTTAGTAAAAACAATTAAGAATATTGAGTTTTGAATGGAAAGATTTGACCACAAGTCATGACTTGTGATTTTTAAGTCATTTGTTTTAGGACTAAGCCCAAAGCCCAATAGCCAAGTACCCAACCTTAACCCTAACATTTTGTCTAGCCACTTAACCCTCCTTGGGATTCCCCCCTTATAAATATTCTCTTAGAATTAGGGCTAGCCTCTAAGGAAGAACAAGCTTTAGAGAGAGGTAATGTCCCTACTTCAAAAATCCCTAGAAAATCCATTTTAGCTCCTATTTCTCCCAAACAAATTGCAATAGGTTTTAATCTGAGTATTCTTGCTGTTTTTACATTTTATTCTCAGATTCAAATCAATTTGGAGGAGTTTGACTCTCAAGAGGAACCTCTCTCTTTAGAGCTTTTTGGAGATTTTGAAACATTGAGGTAACTTCCTATTTCCACCATAGAACTCTGTTATTTTTGCATCATTAGGGAGCCCTATACCTAGCCTAACTGTAGGAATAGGAATCCCCAAGTTTTTGTGTCCTTTCGTGTCCAAACTGGACAGGTATCAGTGTTTAATTTTAGGTATTTGATGAAATACCCCAATCGGCATTTCGTGTAAATTTTGGGATTCTTTTTGAATAGGAAATTAGTATTTATTGTCGCTTACACGATTCTTCATGATTGAGGGTGTCCCTGTGTCGCATCGTATCGGATTCGACACGTGCACACGCGGGTGCGAGCGCGCGCGCAGGGCTGTGCGCGTGTCCTGCCACTCGGGGGCTAGTGCTCTGCGGACACAGCACAAGGACACGTAAAACTCGACACATACTAGGGGGCAATGACTGACACTACGTGTGTCAAGTCTGACGTGTTCCAGTGTCGTGTCGAGTGAGCACGAGGCTCTGCACTGATTCAAGACTGACAGGTTCTGTCGTTTTGAGTGTCACTGATACGCGTGTGTAAGTCGGACACGCGGACACTAGGACCCAGTGCAGACACCTAGACACGAGGACCTATCCTAGGCGAACCTAGGTTAGTGATCTCGAGACACGTTGTGTCTTGTGTCGTGTGCACGACACGCGTGCACACGTGCACGATGATTGTGCACTGTTGTATTCAGTTTTTACTGTTTTTGGTTTCTAAAGTAATTGGACACGTTTGTGTCCACTTTTGTGGACACAAACACATCACGTAACACGTATGCAATGTGTTCTCACATTACCAACCTCTTATTTTGAATTTTAATATGTTTTCATTAGTTTTTAACAATTTACCAAATCCTGAAACATGGGTATTTATTCCCTGAATTTCCAGTTTTCAAAAACGATTTTGGACACCTATTTCATCATATTTATTACTGTTTAAATGTTGGTTTAAGTCCCAAAATGGGTTCTCCTATATATAATCTAGTTGTGTATCAGTTTTGGTGTAATTTGGTGATGTGTGGGGATCAATATGGAGATGTATGAAAAAACTGGAATTTGGGTTCAGATTTTTCCTGATTTGTAGTGATATGTATATTAATCTATATATATATATATATATATATATATATATATATATATATATATATATATATATATATATATATATATATATATATGTATATATATATAACATGGTTTGTATACATATATATGGATATATATCATAGGTGTGTGTGGTGTGTATGTGTTGTATAGAGTTAGAGAGGGGTGGTTTGAGAGTTTGTGTGTATGTGTGTTATATAGAGAGAGTGTAGAGAGGGTGATAGAGAGTGGGAAGGAAGGAGTCATTTGGGAGTGTGAAGGGAATTTAGAAGGGGGATAACCTGTTGTGGATAACAGCAGTAGTAAGAGTAGGAAATCAGTCCCAAAGGGGACTGATTAGGCTCAGCTGCAGTAGCAGCAGTTTATCACTGTTTGGCAGTGTTGGGGGGGAACATACCAGGCCCCAAATCACCCATTTAGCCCCCTCAATTCCAGCATGTTTCAGCCCTTAAACCTATTCCTATACCAGTATTTTACTGTCACATATCAGTCCACAAAACTTATTTTTAACTGTCCAAAAACCTGTCCAAGCTAACACACCCATATCAGTCTACATTCCAGCTCCTAAACCCCCAAATGGCAGCCCCTTTACTTGTCCAAAAACCTGTCCAATAGAAGTCCCTTAACCACCATGCTAACCTCCAACTCCCCATCCCATTCAGCCATAATAACCCCATTTGAAACCCCCATTTCAGCCAACACATCAGTCCCTAAAAATGCCCTGAAATTCAGTCCTCCTAAACACCCTTTGGCCATCCCAAACCAACTTGTTGGCTGTCCCAAAACAGTCCAACTTGGTCCACAAATCAGCCCCTTGAATTCAGTCTCCATGACACCTATAATCAGCCCATGTTCAGTCCCTTAATACCCCTCATTGGCAGTCCAAAACCAAGCCTTTGCAGCCTCAAATCTGTCCTATATGTATATGCCTGTGTGTGGGTGTTATGAGTTTGTGAGTGAGCTATAGGATATGTGAGTGTATCTAGATGTGGGTATGTAGGTGAGTATGTATGTATAGATGGTATCCTATGGGTGTTAGGCCATATGTAAACCTGTAGGAAAGAGCCTATATGTGCCCATAGTGTGTGAGTGAGTGAGTGTGTGTATGTGAGTTGGTGTGTGTTGAGTGTGGGGGATATATGAGTATGGTATCATGAGTATTGTGTGTGGTTGAGAGTTGGGTAATTGTGAGAATGGTGCAAGGGTAAAGAATAAGGTAATGGGTAATAGATAGCATATACCATAAGATGACTTAGATTGACCTAGTTTGACTTGGATTGATTTCCTGTGACCTTGTTTGACCTTGATTGTCCTAGTGTGACTCAGTATGACCTAGTTTAGCTTGGTGTGACTTAGGGTTGACCTAGATTGACCTAGATTCATTAGAATGCATTGTAATGCATCTTATTATCATTTTTTAGACTCATAGTGACTTGTACTGTTCTATAGGAGACAGACACCACTCCTCGGACAGTATATTCTCTTCAGACACTCAGGCTATCAGGCGAGTACATTCTCTGACCATTTCATACTTGTATGGATTTACATTCTTGCTCTAGATTACTGTACTTGATGCTGACACGACTTTTATCACGGATTGGTACTATATGGATCTTCTTTTGAGATGTTATCTTCTTGTATTCACTAAATACATATTGTGACGTGCGTTTCACTTCCATATTGTATATATTGAATACCCATATCCTTGTATACTCATTGTGCATATTGTACTCTCATTATCACATGAGCCCCAGGGATAGACCATTATACACTATTGTATAACATTGTACATCTATTGTATAACATTGTACACTATTGTATAAGATAACGTAACTGGAGTAGATCCTTGTGTATTGATTGGAGAGGGGGAGTAGAATTGGTTATGTACTCAAATCCTATTGCATAATATTGTATAACTATTGTATATGTCTATTGTACACTCACGTACAATGGAGTTACCATTGCATTTTTCTAGCCCGTTTACATAACCAGATTGTACTCTAAAATCACATGTTTCTTACAGTTCTTACTTATCATATTTAGATATTTCCTGTTATCAAATCTCTACTGTTTTCATATATATTCTTCTTTCAGCGTTTCGTGTACTTTACTCTATTGCATGCTTTATATTTCCTAACTCGATATGAACTGCGTGAGATGTTTTGTGCTCGCTCCCGTCCTGACTGGACCTGTTGAAAATATTACAGAGGATGAGGAGGAGGCCTGCATAGACACCTACTATGGGACAGCTGTAGATGACATGTGTGACCCAGATTTCCAGCCTGATCCACTAGCTTAGAGACTGAGGCTCCCTAGTCTAGATTTACTATTTCTGTCATTTGAGATCTGATTGTATATATTCTTTCATTTACAGTATTAGAGACTTGTATTAAGTTAGATGTTCTGTTTTGTATGGCAGTAGACACTTAGACTCCTTCTCTCTGATTGTATCATGTGGATCTTTTTATTCCAGTATCTATCTATCTTTTATTTTCATCATTCTGCCTTAGATGTGATTGAGACTGTATATTGTTATGTCACCTCCATTCGGAGTGTATATACTGTACAGGTACCTTTATATTGTTAGATGATTGACCTAGGACAGCGTTCTACCGCCGACACTGCGGCATAGGCTGGGCGTTGTTACGTTCTCGTACCCTCACAGTGGGTGCAGGTCGTGACACGTTTTTAGTGGTGGCCTATGCAGGTCGAGTTTATGTAGTGGTATTCGAAATAGAGTATCACTACAGCCTGCAGTAGGATTAGGATATTTTTGAAGGTACTCAATCACATTAGGAAAAGCTCTTAACCTGATTCTTGTTATCAAAATTCTTGCTACTTTAATACTTCCTTTTGAAATAAACGGTCCTCCCTTGAATTATCGCTTCTTTCTCAGCAATTGATACCCTTGTTTGATCTGTCTTCAGGATGGTGGAGACGCGGTTACAGCGTGCCATTCATGGAGATACTGTAGAGGGGACTGCTACCTCTCAGCCAGTTTAGCAGGGTCGGAAGGCTACAACTCCTGCCACCTCTGCTCATATTGGGACTTCAGCAGCAGCAGTAGCTGAGGGTATGCCTTCACCAGTTCGGAGGCAGGACCCAGTCATTCCGGATGTACTTTTTCAGCAGCAGCAGCCACCTGCAGGGACAATTGAGGCCGTTCAGCTGTTAGCCTTCTTCCGGCAGTACATGGAGGGTCAGCAGACCCAGCAGTAGTGGCAGACAGCAGAGCTCACACGAGGTATTGAGCTGGCAATGACTGCGGTAGAGAGAGTCATAGCTCAGCCAGCGGCAACCCCACAGCCGTACCAGCCACGGGAGAAGGGCATCCAAGATTTCCAGAAGATGCACCCGAGAGACTTCCGAGGGACAGAAGGGATCTTGTATGTCGATGAGTGGATCGAGCATATGGAGGAGATTTTCAGGTTGGCTGAGATCCCGACGAGGCTCCAGATAGAGACAGCGGCCAGCATAATGCAGGATCTGGCCCGTACCTGGTACCAGACCGACCCGAGGGTCGGTACAGCAGGACAGACCTGGGCAGCATTCAAGAAGCTATTCAAGGAGAAGTTCTTTCCAGATGCAGCGCTGGGAGCCCTCGAGACCCAGTTCGAGGCCCTAGTCCAGGGGAACCAGTCTGTGGAGGAGTACGCAGGAAAGTTCTGCCGCCTGAGCAGATTTATGGATGACTTGTCGGAGACGACGAAGGCCCGGAGGTTCCGGAAGGGCTTGGTAAATGAGGTCAAGTCCTACACCAAGAACGCCCGCAGCACTACCTTTGAAGAGATCCTGGTGGACGCTTTAGCTGCAGAGGATGATCTTGAGCTTAGGTTCAAGAGGGGGCGAGACCCAGTTGGGGGCAGCAGCAGTGGAGGACCGGCCAAGAGGTCGCACGTTCAACATGAGTTTCAGCAGCAGTATCAGCATCCGATGGCCCATTTCCAGCAGCAGCAGCAGAGGCCTGTTCAGTATCAGGGACAGAGACAGGTGTAGTATCAGCAGGCACCCAGGCAGCAGCAGAACACTGTGTGCAACTTCTGCAAGAAGCAAGGCCATGGGTGGGATGACTGTAGGAAGAGGCTGGGTATGTGTTTACTTTGCGGATCAGTGGAGCATCAGTGTAGAGAGTGTCCCAAGAACCCGACACCATTGGCTCAGGTAGCACCAGGAGCTAGAGCTCCGGCAGGGCAGCAGAGGGGACCACCATTGCAGACTCAGCAGCAAAGGTTTGTTCAGCATCAGCAGCAGGCCAGGGGAGGCCAGCCAGGGCGAGCTTTTGCCATGACAGCCGAGGATGCTCAGGCCGTTGGAGATCTAGTTGCAGGTTCCGTTCTTTTGATTTAGTTCTGTAATTCCTATCTTAAAATTCAGTTCCATCTTTTCCTATCTATTTCTTCATTGTTGATAAGTTGATCTGGTGTTTCAGTATAATTTAATTTCCTTCTGAGATAAGTCGTATGGGCTAGGTCGCCTCGATTATAAGATTTTAGAATCCTCTGGGGTCATGCTAGCAGGCATAGTGAGGACATATAGTCGGATTATGGATGTATTTCTCGGGTGTGGGAATTTAAGGTTTTCGCTGCCAAGCGCGTGGCAATGCAAAAATTTTAAATACCACAATTCTAGAGGTATGTACCATAGTTGAGGACTCTGTGATTATCGTAGCCTTGCTCACTGGCATGACAGAGATTCTGAGTATCATGGTTTTGGACAGACGCATATGATTATCTGACGGTATGTTTGAGACTCTGATTGTGGGGTGTTTGACCTAGAAGGACTACGGCCATTTTAATTTCGAGGACGAAATTTTTCTAAGGTGGATAGGATTGTAACACCCAGTTTTCCAGAAAAGGGTAATTTTGAAATTTTGTATTTTAATTTATTTAATTATGATATTTATTTAATGATATGATTTTTGGTAATTTTTAATCATTTTTAAACTATTTAAATCATGACTTATGATTTTGGTGCATTGACTAGTGTAGCCTTAGAGACTGTTGACCGAGAGCCTAGTCATGTGATTAGGAATGTTTGATTAGTACATTTTAGCCTAGAGGATATTTGGTCATTTTAGGATTTATTTGATTTTTGGGAATTTTTAGAATTTATTTTGGAATTGTTTGATTGAGGGTTGACTAGGTTGACTTTGACTAGCTTTGACTTTGTGACCTAACCCTAGTTAAGTTGGACTTGACTAGATATGAGACCCTAGGTTAAGTTAGGTCAACCATACTCTAGTTAGTGAAAACAATTAAGAATATTGAGTTTTGAATGGAAAGATTTGACCACAAGTCATGACTTGTGATTTTTAAGTCATTTGTTTTAGGACTAAGCCCAAAGCCCATTAGCCAAGTGCCCAACCCTAACCCTAACATTTTGTCCAGCCACTTAACCCTCCTTGGGATTCCTCCCTTATAAATATTCTCTTAGAATTAGGGCTAGCCTCTAAGGAAGAACAAGCTTTAGAGAGAGGTAATGTCCCTACTTCAAAAATCCCTAGAAAATCCATTTTAGCTCCTATTTCCTCCAAACAAATTGCAATAGGTTTTAATCTGAGTATTCTTGCTGTTTTTACATTTTATTCTCAGATTCAAATCAATTTGGAGGAGTTTGACTCTCAAGAGGAACCTCTCTCTTTAGAGCTTTTTGGAGATTTTGAAACATTGAGGTAACTTCCTATTTCCACCATAGAACTCTGTTATTTTTGCATCATTAGGGAGCCCTATACCTAGCCTAACTGTAGGAATAGGAAT
Organism: Iris pallida; assembly: GCA_029216955.1. Classification (NCBI taxonomy): domain Eukaryota; kingdom Viridiplantae; phylum Streptophyta; class Magnoliopsida; order Asparagales; family Iridaceae; genus Iris; species Iris pallida. Next base: position 4,639,642 of record JANAVB010036615.1, on the reverse strand, counting down.
CCCCAAGTTTTTGTGTCCTTTCGTGTCCAAACTGGACACGTATCAGTGTTTAATTTTAGGTGTTTGATGAAATGCCCCAATGGGCATTTCGTATAAATTTTAGGATTCTTTTTGAATAGGAAATTAGTATTTGTTGTCGCTTACACGATTCTTCATGACTGAGGGTGTCCCTGTGTCGCATCGTGTCGGATTCGACACGTGCACACGCGGGTGCGAGCGCGCGCGCAGGGCTGTGCACGTGTCCTGCCACTCGGGGGCTAGTGCTCTGCGGACACAGCACAAGGACACGTGAAACTTGACACACACTAAGGGGCAATGACTGACACCACGTGTGTCAAGTCTGACGTGTCCCCGTGTCGTGTCGAGTGAGCACGAGGCTCTGCACTGATTCGAGACTGACAGGTTCAGTCGTTTTGAGTGTCACTGATACGCGTGTGTAAGTCGGACACGCGGATACTAGGACCCAGTGCAGACACCTAGACACGAGGACCTATCCTAGGCGAACCTAGGTTAGTGATCTCGAGACACGTTGTGCCTTATGTCGTGTGCACGACACGCGTGCACACGTGCACGATGATTGTGCACTGTTATGTTCAGTTTTTACTATTTTTGGTTTTTAAAGTGATTGGACACGTTTGTGTCCACTTTTGTGGACACAAACACATCACGTAACACGTATGCAATGTGTTCTCACATTACCAACCTCTTATTTTGAATTTTAATATGTTTTCATTAGTTTTTAACAATTTACCAAATCCTAAAACATAGGTATTTATCCCCTGAATTTCCAGTTTTCAAAAACGATTTTGGACACCTATTTCATCATATTTATTACTGTTTAAATGTTGATTTAAGTCCCAAAATGGGTTCTCCTATATATAATCTAGTTGTGTATCAGTTTTGGTGTAATTTGGTGATGTGTGGGGATCAATATGGAGATGTATGAAAAAACTGGAATTTGGGTTCAGATTTTTCCTGATTTGTAGTGATATGTATATTAATCTATATATATATATGTATATATATAACATGTTTTATATACATATATATGGATATATATCATAGGTGTGTGTGGTGTGTATGTGTTGTATAGAGTTAGAGAGGGGTGGTTTGAGAGTTTGTGTGTATGTGTGTTATATAGAGAGAGTGTAGAGAGGGTGATAGAGAGTGAGAAGGAAGGAGTCATTTGGGAGTGTGAAGGGAATTTAGAAGGGGGATAACCTGTTGTGGATAACAGCAGTAGTAAGAGTAGGAAATCAGTCCCAAAGGGGACTGATTAGGCTCAGCTGCAGTAGCAGCAGTGTATCACTGTTTGGCAGTGTTGGGGGGGAACATACCAGGCCCCAAATCACCCATTTAGCCCCCTCAATTCCAGCATGTTTCAGCCCTTAAACCTATTCCTATACCAGTATTTAACTGTCACATATCAGTCCACAAAACTTGTTTTTAACTGTCCAAAAACCTGTCCAAGCTAACACACCCATATCAGTCTACATTCCAGCTCCTAAACCCCCAAATGGCAGCCCCTTTACTTGTCCAAAAACCTGTCCAATAGAAGTCCCTTAACCACCATGCTAACCTCCAATTCCCCATCCCATTCAGCCATAATAACCCCATTTGAAGCCCCTATTTCAGCCAACACATCAGTCCCTAAAAATGCCCTGAAATTCAGTCCCCCTAAACACCCTTTGGCCATCCCAAACCAACTTGTTGGCTGTCCCAAAACAGTCCAACTTGGTCCACAAATCAGCCCCTTGAATTCAGTCTCCATGACACCTATAATCAGCCCATGTTCAGTCCCTTAATACACCTCATTGGCAGTCCAAAACCAAGCCTTTGCAGCCTCAAATCTGTCATATATGTATATGCCTGTGTGTGGGGGTTATGAGTTTATGAGTGAGCTATAGGATATGTGAGTGTATCTAGATGTGGGTATGTAGGTGAGTATGTATGTATAGATGGTATCCTATGGGTGTTAGGCCATATGTAACCTGTAGGAAAGAGCCTATATGTGCCCATAGTGTGTGAGTGAGTGAGTATGTGTATGTGAGTTGGTGTGTGTTGAGTGTGGGGGATATATGAGTATGGTATCATGAGTATTGTGTGTGGTTGAGAGTTGGGTAATTGTGAGAATGGTGCAAGGGTAAAGAATAAGGTAATGGGTAATAGATAACATATACCATAAGATGACTTTGATTGACCTAGTTTGACTTGGATTGATTTTCTGTGACCTTGTTTGACCTTGATTGTCCTAGTGTGACTCAGTATGACCTAGTTTAGCTTGGTGTGACTTAGGGTTGACCTAGATTGACCTAGATTCATTAGAATGCATTGTAATACATCTTATTATCATTTTTTAGACTCATAGTGACTTGTACTGTTCTATAGGAGACAGACACCACTCCTCGGACAGTATATTCTCTTCAGACACTCAGGCTATCAGGCGAGTACATTTTCTGACCGTTTCATACTTGTATGGATTTACATTCTTGCTCTAGATTACTGTACTTGATGCTGACACGACTGTTATCACGGATTGGTACTATATGGATCTTCTTTTGAGATGTTATCTTCTTGTATTCACTAAATACATATTGTGACGTGCGTTTCACTTCCATATTGTATTTATTGAATACCCATATCCTTGTATACTCATTATGCATATTGTACTCTCATTATCACATGAGCCCCAGGGATAGACCATTGTACACTATTGTATAACATTGTACATCCATTGTATAACATTGTACACTATTGTATAAGATAACGTAACTGGAGTAGATCCTTGTGTATTGATTGGGGAGGGGAGTAGAATTGGTTATGTACTCAAATCCTATTATACAACATTGTATAACTATTGTATATGTCTATTGTACACTCACGTACAATGGAGTTACCATTGCATTTTTCTAGCCCGTTTACATAACCAGATTGTACTCTAAAATCACATGTTTCTTACAGTTCTTACTTATCATATTTAGATATTTCATGTTATCAAATCTCTACTGTTTTCATATATCTTCTTCTTTCAGCGTTTCATGTACTTTACTCTATTGCACGCTTTATATTTCCTAACTCGATATGAACTGCGTGAGATGTTTTGTGCTCGCTCCCGTCCTGACTGGACCTGTTGAAAATATTACAGAGGATGAGGAGGAGGCCTGCATAGACACCTACTATGGGACAGCTGTAGATGACATGTGTGACCCAGATTTATAGCCTGATCCACTAGCTTAGAGACTGAGGCTCCCTAGTCTAGGTTTACTATTTCTGTCATTTGAGATCTGATTGTATATATTCTTTCATTTACAGTATTAGAGACTTGTATTGAGTTAGATGTTCTGTTTTGTATGGCAGTAGACACTTAGACTCCTTCTCTCTAATTGTATCATGTGGATTTTTTTATTCCAGTATCTATCTATCTTTTATTTTCATCATTCTGCCTTAGATGTGATTAAGACTGTATATTGTTATGTCACCTCCATTCGGAGTGTATATACTGTACAGGTACCTTTATATTGTTAGATGATTGACCTAGGACAGCGTTCTACCGCCGACACTGCGGCGTAGGCTGGGCGTTGTTACGTTCTCGTACCCTCACAGTGGGTACGGGTCGTGACAGATATCAAACGGCCCTATATACCTAGGACTAAGCTTTCCCCGCACGCCGAATCGAATGACGCCACGGGTAGGCGAGATCCTAAGGAATACATGGTCGCCGACAGAAAATTTAAGGGGACGCCGATGAGAATCGGCCCAATGACGCTGACGATCTTGGGCAAATCGAAGATGATCTCTGACTTGTCTGACCACCTCAACAGTTCGCGTCGCCATCTCTGGTCCAAGCATTTGCCTCTCACCGATATCGTCCCAAGCTAAAGGAGATCTGCACTTCCTGCCGTACAAGGCCTCGAAAGGTGCCATCTGGATACTAGCTTGGAAACTGTTATTGTATGAGAACTCTACGAGATGCAGGTGATCTTCCCACGAACCACCGAAGTCGAGTGTACATGACCGCAGCATGTCTTCAAGAGTCTGGATCGTGCGTTCTGACTGACCATCTGTCTGCGGATGGTAGGCTGAACTGAACTTGAAACGAGTCCCCAAACATTCCTAAAGACTTCACCAAAAGTGAGAAGTGAATCTCGAATCTCTGTCGGACATAATACTGACTGGCACTCCATGCAATCTGACTATCTGTCTGAGGTACATCTCTGCAAGCTGATCCGTCGACTGGCCAATTCTGGAAGAAAGAAAATGAGCTACCTTCGTGAGACGATCAACTATAACCCAGATGGCATCTCTTCCAGCTGGGGATCTAGGTAATCCAGTTACAAAATCCATGGTAATGTGCTCCCATTTCCATTCTGGAATCGGTAAAGATTGAAGAAGTCCAGCTGGTCTCTGATGTTCGGCCTTAACTTGTTGACAAACTAAACAACGAAAGACAAACCGGGCTATCTCCCTCTTCATGCCATTCCACCAAAAATGCTGCCGAATATCACGATACATCTTCGTACCGCCGGGATGAATGGAATACTGAGAACTGTGGGCTTCTGCCATGATTTTATGTCTGATATCTCCACTGGGTACACAAAGACGCCTTTCATACCGGAGTGTACCATCTTCATGAATGCATAACTCTGGTCTCTGTCCTGCCACACATTCTGTCCTAAGCCGCTGAAGCTTAGAGTCCGTAGACTGAGCTAACTTGATCCTCTCAACTATACTGGACTGAACTTGCATACTGGCCATCAATGCCACACTGGAAGGAAGAACAATTTCAATACCCATCTTCTGAAGATCTGCTAACAACTCTGGCTGCACCGTTAGAAAATAAACTCCGGCTCTCCTGCTCAATGCATCTGCTACCACGTTGGCCTTCCCAGGATGATACTGCAAGTTGATGTCATAATCCACAAGTAGCTCTAGCCATCTCCTCTGATGCATATTAAGATCCTTCTGGGTAAACACATGCTTCAGACTCTTGTGGTCGGTAAAAATCTCCACCCGATCTCCATACAAATAATGCCTCCAAAGTTTCAATGCAAAAACTACGACTGCTAACTCCAGGTCATGGGTTGGGTAACTTCCCTCATGGTCACGAAGTTGACGTGACGCATAAGCGACTACCTCACCATGCTGCATCAAGACACATCCTAATCCCTTGCCGGATGCGTCGCAATAAACTGAAAATCCTTCCGTCCCGTCGGGAAGAGTGAGAATGGGAGCCGTCATCAATCTCTGTTTCAACTTCTGAAATGAACTCTGACACTCTGCTGTCCAAGCAAACTGCATATCCTTACGGGTCAACTGCGTCAGTGGCGCTGAAATTCGAGCAAGATCTGACACAAACCGCCGGTAATAGCCGGCCAATCCGAGGAAACTCCGAACTTCTGCGACGGTGCTAGGTACTGGCCATGTCTCTATAGCCACTATCTTCTGGGATCAACTTCCACTCCACCTCTGGTGATGATATGACCCAAGTACGAGATATGATCCAACCAAAACTCGTACTTACTGAACTTCGCGTACAACTGGTGCTCCCTGAGAATCTGAAGAACTACACGAAGATGCTATTCATGCTCTGCCTCGTTCTTGCTATAGACTAAGATGTCGTCTATGAACACTATCACGAACTGGTCCAAATAGGGCATGAAGATACGATTCATGAGGTCCATGAATACGGCCGACGCATTAGTTGCTCCAAATGGCATAACAAGGAACTCCCAATGTCCATATCTAGATCTGAATGCTATCTTCGGGATGTCCTGCTCTCTGACTCTGATCTAATGATATCCTGACCGCAAGTCAATCTTCGAGAATACTGCCGCTCCCTTGAGCTGATCAAATAAATCATCTATCCTTAGCAAAGAATATCTGTTCTTAATTGTTACAGAGTTCAAGGTACGATAATCAACACATAATCTTGACGTAACATCATTCTTCTTTACAAGAAGCATCGGTGCTCCCCAAGGTGATCCGCTAGCACGAATGAATCCCTTGGTTCTAAGTTCTTCAATCATCTTGGACAGGACCTCCAACTCTGATGGTGCCATCCTATAGACTCTCTCTGACACTAGTGTCGTCCCTGGAACCAAGTCGATAGTGAACTCTATCTCTCTCTCTCTCTGGGGGCATGCCTGGAAGCTCTTCGGAAAATACGTCAAGAAACTCTTCTACAACGCTGGGAAACTGAACCGCTGCTGCTACGGCCATCCGCAATGCTGGGGAAGAAGGTTCTACTCTGCCTCGAGAAAATGAAAACTTTGGCTCACCGGGAATACTAAAAATAATCTTGTCGACATGGCAATCTATTCTAGCATACTGGTCCCTCAACCAATCCATTCCTAGGACCACATCATAATCGGCTATCGGAAACTCTATCAATCTAGCGGGAAACTCTCTACCGCTAACTACGATTCGACATGAGGAAAACACCCTATCTACACCTACAAGTCCGTTACCAGTAAGTATATTGAGCCTTACTGATAATGACTCGGGCTCCAGTCCTATCCGTGTCGTGAATCGTGCAGACACAAATGAATGCGATGCACCTGAATCAAATAATACTGATACAGGAAAAGAGTTGACGAGAATGGTACATGCCACCACCTCACCTGATGCCAACTCCTCTTCTACGGTCAAAGCCATCGCTTGATCGTGCCCTCTGGGTGCTGGTCCCCTCTGCTGGAAACCACTCTGGCGGTTCTGAACCTGAGCTTGGACCTGGGCATACTGTTGCGGTTGCTGCTGCTGGAATGCCTGAGCCTGAGGCGACAATAGCCTCGGAGGCTGATACTGCTGCTGCGGCACTGGTGCTGGTCCTCTCACCGAGGGACTAGTCTAGGCCGATGAGGATGAACCGGCTCTCTGTGGGCAGGATCCTATCATGAGATCCGGTGCCCCACAAGCCAAACACAATCCTTGTGCTCAGCGACATTCTGACACTACATGCCCTGGCTTCCCACAACGAGTGCAGCCCAATGTGGAAGACTGCCTCCGCTTCTACTGCTGAGGATACGTCGGAGTCGAATGCTGAACCGACGTAACTGATACTGCCCTCCTCGGAGCTCCAATGGTCAAGGCCCTAGCTGCCGGGGCTGGGGCTGAAGACTGGATCATCTGACCATGGGACCGCTTCCGTCCTCCAGTTCTGTCTACAATTCTCTGCGAGGTATACTCATGCCTCTTAGCTTCCCGTAAAACAGCATCAAAGGTCTGATGCTCAAACTGCTCTACTGCTAGAATGATCTCTAGGTGGAGTCCCTGCTGGAACCGCTACGCTCGATCAAACTCGGTTGCCACCAAAGTGGGAGCAAACCGACTTAGTCTTAAAAACTCGGCTGCATATCCATCGACCGTCCTGCTCATCTGCCTAAGATTGGTGAACTTCGTCTGTAGGTCGTGCCGAGCCACAGCATCGAAGTACTTGATCTGAAACTTGTCACTGAACACCACCCACGGGACAGGCGTTTCCAATCCAACTGCTATCATCGCCCACCAGGTACGGGCTAGGTCCAATAACTGTAGGCGTACCACAGCTACCTTCTCTCCTTCTGGAGTCTTGGATGCATCTAAGATAATCTCAATGTCCTGGAGACACGCATCAGCTGCAATAGCGTCTTCACTCCCATCAAAGAATGGAGGGTTGAGGCGCTTGAAACTGCTAGCCGCACTGTTCCCTTGATAACCAACACGGCCCATGGCATCCTGTACTGCCTGGTACAGGGCATCGCCCCGACGATCTTGAGACGCAAGCAATGTCCTGATGAGATCCACCAAGGTGCCATCGTCAGGCTCTGCAGGCTGGACTGGCTGAACTGGGGGCTCGGGATCCCCGGAATGCATGACTCGGGAGGCCGCTCCAGAGTGCTGGGCTTGGTCTCCAGGTTGTTGCTGGTCCACTGGAGGTGCTCCGCCTTGCTGATCGGTAGGACCAGGAACAATGCCGCTGAAGAAACGACATGGGGAACAATAAGAAAGGACCATGATAGATCGAGGATATAAACATGTGATCAGGTCAAGGATTCTGAAAGATCAGAAGGCACGAGTAGAGATCAAGGGCGAGTGCTGATTGAGACATCTATCTGGTAAACCCTCACACATCTTGATCCATAAGACCTGCATGGGCGACCACTTAAACCGTGTCACGCCCCAGAACCAGAATAATGGAGAGCGGAGGACAGACACAGCCAGCTACGTACATTGAAGTGAATCTCACCTCGCAGTACGGTCACGGCTGTCTAGATACATGAGGGTTTACTACAAGCCATCAGTCTCTTAAGGTCAATAACAAGCCTAGTATCTCAATCTCAAGCAACAAGTAGATATAACAAGATGGTAGATCATCAGACATACAAGGTAAGGCATCCCATACATTACATATTCAGATGATCATGAAGCTAGTCATACAAAATACGAAGACTAGCAAGAGTTTAAGTCATACATGATCAATCCTAGGATTTGTCAATCATGTTACAGCCCGTAGGCAGACAGTAAGTAAAGTTGCAACGAGCTAACACTTGCTCGGCGGCTAAACGCCTCAAAAGAATATTTTACAAGGGAGTGGGAGAGCAAAATAAAAACCCACTCGTTGTCGGGATTCCTTCTAGTGTTCACCATCTAGCAGGAAAGTTGAGAGATCCTCGGTAGCTGCTCTGAAATCTGGCCATACAAAACCAGCTGGGTCAGACCCCAGAAAGAGCAAGTGCCACAAAGGGGGCTTCACTTAAGAACTAAAACCAGCATGTTAGCACATAAAGTCATAGGTGAAATAACATAAGACATGAGTTAAAGAAAACAGGATGATAAACGATAAGATAGCTAGAGGACTATTCCGGTAACCAAGTTACAACCCGTAAACCAAACAAGGAACGGGGCTGTAACCCTTCACCTGAACAGAACTTAGCCTTGAACCAATTATCGATAAATTAAAGCATAAACAAGCATGTCCGGAGATATCCATGCACCAGATCTGGGCAAGACTAGACAAGATAGGACTCCATCCATCATTCACGGCCAAGCAAAGAGTACGGCTTGATACTTAACTAACTAGGGTTATCACAAGCTTAGTTACTAGCAAGATGCAATGAGGTACGCCTACGGCCACAAGCCCTGCAGACTATCCAGGTTATCCAGACGCAAGGTTCAAAATTAGAGTTATCATGCCTTGTTAGGTGACTTAGATGCAACACATGACAGTGTATATGGTAATCGTTTCATGTAGTGCCCCACATAGAAGTGAGCTAGAAATGTGCCTACTCGTCGGTAGGCTACAAGTCCATCAAGAAAGGCGCCCAGATAACGGGATTGCTTGTAGCTGGAATACCTCTCTATATGCTCTACGTGATCAATCTAGTCATTAACCTAGTCAGATTCAGTATGAATCACTGACCGTGGTAACCAGGGATACATGTCCTAGACATGATGCGAGACAAGACTGGTTGCTTATACAAGCATATTCAATACATTCACCCACGGTGTCAAGAATTTACTTAGCATGTCAGGTTAGCCGTCGCAACAGCGTATCAAGGTTATCATGTCAAGATTACTTGTCAAGGGTGCACCACGGCGGGTCACCATCATGTCATGTTGCTTATCAAGATTACTTATCAAGGCAAGGGTGCATCACAACGGACCACCATCAAGAATTATCATATCAATTTACTTGTCAAGAGTGCACCACGGCGGGTCACTATCAAGAGTTATCCTGTAAGGTCATAATGCCATTTCGTGTTTATGCAAGTGCACCACAACGGGTCACTGATCATGCAATTCCATCACTAAGCCGTGTTCAGATTCACATTCATAAACAATGTCATGCTCACATCGGGTTCATGTCGAGTTTAGCTCAAAAAGACGTAAGGATATAAAATGGGTACAAAAATCATAAAAAGGGAAATATGGGGA